>JBBPDC010180905.1:955-15915 GCA_037974485.1 Hemigrammopetersius urotaenia | reverse complement strand
TCGAGCAAAAAAGCCGCTCGTCGGTAATCTAACCATCGAGAGGAAAAAAGACATTCGCGAGAGGAAAAATACAGTTCACGCGCAATATTATCACAATCGCACACGCGATTCTTAATTTTGTGCTCTCGAGTTTCACATTTGCGCGCGTGACTTTGAAATTTCCGCCGGCAATTTTTTTGCGGCAAGCGATTTTGCGCGCTCTAGTTTTGGCATGGATGTGACGCCATAGTTTTTAAATTAAGTACTGAAGTGTCTAAAATTATAGGTTAAACATCATTAAAATAAAGACATGTTATTACATGTAATGTGTATTTAAACTGCATATACACACACAAACACATACACACATATATTAATGCTGGGCAATGATTACAGTTTTACAGCGTTTAGTCGTATTGCTACATGCAAAATGAAATAATTAATTCAAAAGTACTGTATTGTGCACTTTTATTTTTAATGTCCTGCTATATGAACAAAAGTGCAATAATATTTGGTTTGCAAATACTTCAAACGAATAAGGCACTTTTTAACAGCAGTTTTCCCTTTAACACAGTTACACAGCTGCAGTTCCCCCTCAGAGTCCAGATAATTATAGCAGCTGCAAAGGTGGACGAATTCCATATGAAAGTTTATGTATCAGAATGCAGTGTCAATAAAGTCCCTGTTGGTGTAACGGTCAGAAGTAGTAGTGGTCTATAAAGAACTCTAATTGTCGCAACCCTGGTCCAGGTGTCCTCCAACTTTGCACACTGAGGTGTTTTCACTGCTCCCACCATACCTGATCCACCTAATCAGCTCGTTAACAAGCCCGGTCTGTGCTGAAGTGGTTTCTTAAAGGAATCGAAAGAGCTTAAATGTGCAGGGCAGGGTGGCCTCTAGGACCAAGGCTGGGATACACTAGAATATCTAAATCTTCTCCGTCTTATTCCTGGAGCACTACTGCCCTCCAGACTGTGGTGTTTCCTTCTCGAACATGGTCTCCTAAACTTGGTACTGGATGCCACTGCCACTTATTTAAGTGCTTTCCCATATTTGAGTGTATTAAGGAGCTGATTAGTTGGATCATGTGTGTTGGGAGCAGTGAAAACCCTCTACAGGAGCAGGACTTGAAAACATTTCTAACAAACCCATTTCCTAATAGCTTGTTAACTAGTGATATGTTGGAAGCACGTCTTCTGTAACGCCAGGTGGTCATGAACCCTCCTCCTGGAGACCCATTTTCTAGCACACAAATGAATCTGATTCAGCCAATTCAGAAGAACATAATGAGCTGGGACAGGTACATCAGGTGGTCCACTGGAATGCTGAGCTCCCAAGATTGGTCTAATACAGTTCAAGGGTACTCTGTCATCAGCAGGTGTGAACATGTGCAAAGTTTGATGAGATATTGCTCCATGGACAACAGTGCAACATACAGTATATCAATATTCAAACAGTGTTTTCCAGTTCCTGAGGTACACTGGCCTGCACATCTGAGCATTTTCACTGCTTCTAACACAAGTGATCCAACTAATCAGCTGGTTATCAAGCCATTACTGTGTTGAAGTGGGTTTGGTGAAGAAGGGAGGACACTAAAAGGACCAGGATTTGCAAAAAAGTCCCACGTTATTGGAGCTATTTCATTTTCTGATCACACAGACTTGTAAATGAGTATGAAGGATCTTTTAAAGGCCATTGTGTAATATAAAGATCATTAACCATGTCCATTATATTATATGGAGGTTCTTCAAACATCTCGTTTACTAAGTGAGTCTCTAAAGAACAATTGACTGAAAGGTTCTTTGGGGAAGCCAGAAAAGTTCTATGGCAACAAGCACTGCTGATCCAACTAATCAGCCGGTAATCAAGCCCTTACTGGTTTTTTCACAGATGCTTTAGGGAGGTTCTTCAAACTTTACTAACGCATCTTGTGTAAAAAGTGGTTCTCTAAGGACAGTCAACTGAAAGGGAAGCCAGAAAAGTTCTGTGGCTTCAAACAAAGATCCCTTTCTCTGAGTTTATAAAATATAAAATTAATTCTTATGTGTAATGATTACAGCCTTGTCTGCATTAAATATAATGTTCCACAAAAAAAAGTTCTGCATAACCATAATTTACACTCATGAAAAAATGGAAGTTGTCAGAACCTCACTGCTGATCCCCCAGCTGAAACCAAGCTGCTGTGGAAATTTTTCAAAAGAAAGTCACACTATAATCTTTACCTCATCCACCATTGATCTTATCCCGAGTTCATAAAGGCATTGTTCTGTTCAGTCCGTCCAAGTTTTCTTGTTCTGTCAACAAGAAGCCAAAGGACCCACCATAGCACCAAACTTTAAAGAAGCCTCACATAAACCGGATAATTGTGGATGGTTCAAATCAACAGTCCATTAGAAATTTCCTCCACAATCAAAAAAGGTTCTTCTGATTATGATTCTGAATCTGAGTCACGTACTATTGATATTGTTCCTCTGGTTTCAACCAGGATCACTTAAGAAAGCTCTCATAACAAAGCATGTTTTTGCACAAGATGGGCTCTTTCTATTGCTACAAAGAACTTATCTTGGCATCTTCTACCAAGCTTCCAATCTTCAAGACAAACCCCCAAAAATAGCTTGACCTGTGTGTGACTTGGTGGAGTAGTGGAAATGTCCTTGCCTCTAATACAGGAGGATCTGGGTTCTAATCTTAACTTGAACCCAGCCAACTAGTTTGTAAGTTCCTACTGTCACAAAAGTTCAATGCCGTGTTTCAGACAGCAAAACCCCCGTCTGCCTCAGGCTCTATAACTGGTGGGGGTGGTTTTGGTGTCTTTGGAGACCCCTGTTTAGGATTTAATCCCATGTCCTCCCAATCTTGGAGGCATCGCTCTTACCAGTGAGCCACAGGATCCCACAGCTAGCGTGTCTTTTTTTGGAAATTTGACTTTCACACGAGGTCTGATGACATAAAGCTAAAGGCTCTGATTAGATCCTGTGACCTCCCCATCTTGGAGGCAGTGCTCTTACCACAGCACCACAGGATCTCAAAGCAATCTTGCCTTTTTTTTTTTTTGACATTTCACTTTCAGATGAAATGTGCTATACAAGACAAAAGCCAGAATAGATCACACAACCTTGTTTGTTGCTAAAGCAGGTGAACTATTGGGCTTGAAAAACTTAATATTTTACTTTCAGATGACTGTGACTCGCAAGATATAAAGTTCACAACACAGACTTGATCCCACAACCTTCTAGAATTGAGCCCCCAGTTTAAACCAGTGTGCCATAGAGCCAGGCCTGATGTGCTACTTATTTTTAGATTTTGACTTTCAGATGACGTGTGACATACAAGATGGGAAAAGTACGACACCGATTAGATTCTACAACATCCCAATCTTGGGACCACAGTTAAAGCCAGTGAACTGCTGGTTTAACTTATTTAAGTGTGGTGGGCAAGACAGTTGAAGATTCCAAAACCTTCTGTTTTTGAGCCCGTCGCTTAAACTGTGAGCTATAGAGCCAGACTAGAAGTTCAAATAATAACTTTCAGATGAAGACAAAGTTAAAGACTCCGGTTTGATTCCACAGTCTTGTTTTTGAGACCATAGCTTAAACAGCGAGCTACAGATATAGGCCAGAGTGTTGTGTCATTTTTTGGAGATTTGACTTTCAGATGAAATGTCACATGCAAGACTTAAAACTAAGGACTTGGGTTTGATCCCATGACCTCATGTTTTTGAAGTCACAGCTTAAAATGGCGAGCTACAGGGCTTGACAAGCAAAACTGCTTTTTTTCTATATGTAAATTTCTATATGTATTTTTCCTAAATCATCTGAAGACTGAGTTTGGAATGAACAAATATGAATGAGTCATTGAAGGGAGCCAATGGCCCAATAATAACCTTCCAAGGAAGACTCCATTACCTTCTGTCTCTCATAAACTTTCTATGGTTCCATCTAAGCCCAAATCCACTGGTGTCAAACCTTTGACAAGTCCCTGGAAGAGCACACTTCTGCAGACATTGTGAGCTGAACTTAAAGGAGAGAAAATGTCAAAGGCTGATGAGTTTAAACACTGATGAGTTTAATCAGGTGTGGTTAATGAAGTTCAAATTTACATGATCAAATTAATATTACTAATAAATTCCATAAATCCATTACATCTCTGTTAAAAGAGTCTTTGGAATATTATATCAATTAAATGTAGCTATGATGTTTAGATAAAAAGGTCAAAAGCCCCAACCAGATTGCTGACATTAAATTAAGTATTCAGAACACTGTTAGTTTAATGTGAGCTACTGAAATTTAAGTTCATGAGGTTTTACTTTCAGATGAATGTGATGTGCAAGATATAAAGTAGACAACTCAGATTTGAGCCCACGACCTGCTAGACTTGAGTCCACAGTTTAAACCGGTAAACAATAGAGCCAAACCAGACACCCCTCTTATTGCACATTTGACTTATAGATGAAGTGCGACATACATAACCTTAAAAGTAAGACACAGATGAGAGCCTACAACCTTCCAATCTTGAGACCACAGTTGAAGCCAGTGAGCCACTGGGCTTGACAAATTAGCTAACTTATTTAAGATATATGACGTGATGTGCAAGATGTAAAGTTAAAGGCTCAAGTTTGATCCCACAACCTTCTGTTTTTGCAACCATAGTTCAAACTGTAAGCTACAGAGCTGGACCTGAGGCTCAGCTCATTTTTTGGATATTCGACTTTTACTGAACTCATCCAGTCATGTTTTCTCTCCCTCTCTCTCACTAGATCTTGTCGAATGCTGTGGTGTTTTTGTGTGGGGGTGCAGTGGGAGTGTTCCACAAGGTTCTGATGGAGAAAGCACTCAAGCAAACTTTCCAGGACACACTCCGCTGCCTTCGCATCCGAATGAAATTGGAGATTGAGAAGAGACAACAGGTACTGGGTCCCATAAATTATATTCTCATCAACTGTTCAGAAATGTGTACACACACACACACACACACACACACACACACACACACACACACACACACACACAAATGAGTGGGTGTTTCTCACAGTCCGCTATAGCCCATTTGTTAAATACAGTTTACATGGAACAGGAGTCACTGATTCAGTCACACATGGATTTTGTTTTGAGAACCGAACTAATAGTTTTACATGGAAATCCCCACAATAACGTGGAAACTGCAAATATCATCCACCTTTTTTTGGATGTTTTCTGGATGTTTTCACACAAGGGGACTCTGGGTAGTCCAATCAATAATAAACCTTATTATTAACAGCTAATGTAACTTATCAGAATATTCAATATCTGTTACCATCTCAAAGCTCCTATACAATTATTTCTGTAATCATACTCCTGTTCAAGTATCTCTGGATACAAAGACAGATAAAAGGAGTCTGTAATGTAGCCATGATATGCACATGCATATATGCACACTGTTCAAGGAGTGTGAAAGATATGATCTTCTCCCCTACTATATATACTGCCCTCCAACACTGTGTTTAAGAGACTTATGTTTTAGAGAGAGAGCTAGAGAGAATCAGCCAAAAAGTGTTCTTTGGGGAGCAATGGCCATGCACTGTGTTTGCTATTTAACAAAAGATGGTACTCCAGTGCCAGCAGCTACAAAGCCTTTTCCAAGAAAAAGTTCAGCTCTGTCAAATTCAGCTCTGTCTCCAGTTCTGTCAAATTCAACTCTGTCTCCAGATGCTGATGGTCTGCAGTCAACATTTCCAGAAACATCTCTCCTTTTGAATTACAACAGTTATTTGCCACAGAGCTGTAGGTGTATAGTGAGACTTCAGTGACATTGTGTTGGTCCCCCCTTTACAACTATAACAGCTTCCACTCTTCTTGGAAGGCATTTGGGAGTTTCTTTAAAATTCCTGTTACATAATAATAGTATACATAATACTTCCAATGACTCTTAAAAAGTAAAAATTGCAAAAGAATATTAACTGAAGATATGTGCATCCTCAGAGGTATAAACTGGATCTTGGAAAGTACTTGAGCGCATGCAATACAGCACTCAAAAATCATATATTGTGCTTTGGAAATAATTATTTTAGCATATTTTAGTTGTTTAACCTCCATGTTAGGTTTTGCCCCACACTGCTCTACACATTTACCACATTAAAATTACTTTTTCTTTGATTAAGAAATAAAATGTACTTTCTCTCCACATACTTCTTTCCATGATTCTTGGTGAATGCCGTGTCGTCTATGTCGGAATCATATATTGCATTTCCAAAATGCTGACGTTTTTTGAAAAATAACTTTTGAACTACTTATTTTGGTCCATTTGTCATGAAATATATACACACACACACAGACACACAGAAACACACATAGGAACACACACACTATATGGACAAAACCATTGGGGACGCCTGACCATTACACCAACAGGGACTTTAATGAAATTCCAAGTTCAAATCCATAGACTTTAATATGGACTCGGTCCTCCTTTGCAGCTATAACAGCTTCCACTCTTCATGGAAGGCTTTCCGCAAGATTTAGGAGTTTCTGTGGGAATTTGTATAACCTTGTTCCAGTTCGTCCCTAAGATGCTGGATGGGGTTGAGGTCAGGACTCTGTACGGCCAATGTCTTTATGGAGCTTTATGGAATTCCATATTTAAGAGCTGTGTCCAGATACTTTTGTCCATATAGTTCCAAGTTTTACTAGAAACCCCTTGGATTTTGACGTCCTGTCTTTTCTGGCCAGACTGTGTTGTCCAGGGTTTGTTCAGCTTTGTGTGATGATGATGATTGTGTGTGTGTTTATGTGTGCATCAGGAAAACTTGTTACAGTCGGTGCTGCCGGTGTATATATCTATGGAGATGAAGTTGGCCATAATGGAGCGCTGTAAATGCCAAGATAAGGAGGCGCAGCAGCGACTGGTCAAAGACAATAATTTCCACAGCCTATACGTCAAGAGGCACGAGAATGTCAGGTAAACATGTCTTCATACACAAAACATACACACTCATGCGAACCCATATACAAAACTTGATTTATCTGGACGCATATTCTTTACTGCCAGAAATTCGCATTGTTTAAGGAAATTTAAGTGTGTGTGTATGTATATATGTGTGTGTGTGTGGGGGGGGGGGGGTTGGTGGGGGTGTGGGTGGAGGCTGACACTAGAGTTTTATTTCCTGATCCCATCTTCATTTTGTCTGACTGGCCCCATTACCCTCATTAGTAGACTATGATTAAATTATTTCCAATTCTAAACCACTGACTCCAGGGAGCGTTTGGCTGTTTGCTCTTTTCTGTCCAATGTTTATGATTTCTGGTTCCTGGGTACATTTTTATATTTAGAATCAGAGCTCACTTTGAGCATGGCACATAAACTCACACGGTCATACATGAACATGTACTGAGGTATCAGAGGCAGATGAGTTTTTATTTTACAGACAGAGGTACCAGCAGATCCCAGGAGACTCTAACTGAACCGTAATCCTCACCTTTACATCCTGTACACCTTGACTTTTTCTTTTTGAATTTGGCAAGCTCAAGTTTGGGAGGTGCAGATCTAGAGAGAATGTTTTCAAAGGTTTTTATTCCACAAGACCTTTATTTATTGAAAGTCTTTATTTATAATGGATTTTATTTATAATGGATTTGAATTCATTCATTCACAACATTCATCAATACACAGATTGCCTTGATTTTATAATGGACTAGAATTATGCGTTATTTATTCATCCCTGTATCTGAACTCATTGTTGAGTTTAAGATGCTCAGTTGGGCCGACACAGCCTTAAATCCCAAAAGGATATATATTCTTGTGTTTGACACACCCATACCAGAGATTTTCATACTGTTTGTAGGTCTTAGTCAAACGAGTCAAACAAGAAACCGTGGCCGGATTAACAGTAATTCTAATGTTATTCATACAAAACATACATTCAAATAATTGATGATGATGATAATAAAGCAGCTTTTCTTAAGAATATATAGATCCCTCTGTAGTGATTTGTATAAATATACTGAAATTGTTTTAAAAGCACAGGACAGTACAAATTATGTTAAGGCAGGGTTACCCTGGAAAAGAGCCCCCATCCACGAGTGCCTATACACCAGTTCTTTTGATGTGGCAGAAAGACAAATCAAGACAGCAAATTCTCGGTCCACAGGGGGAAAAATTGCTCCCTTTTTTATGTATATAATATGTGGCCCAACTTTTACATTTTGTAAATCACTGTTCCCTGAGCATACCTGTTTTTTAATGGCTTGTGTTTGTGTGTGTTGTTGCTATTTCCAGATGGTTTAGTACATTTATTTCAAAGGTTTTGGTCTGTGTTTGTGTGGGGGTACATACTTATCTATGTGCACTTGCTGGAACTCTCTTACAAGGTGAGAGAATCCAAAAGCCTGAAGCGAGTGCAGGCCTAAAAGCTTTTGCACAAACACCATCTTTATGAAGCTTATATTTCTGCCTTCTCTAAGTCAAACACTTCTTTCCACAAACCATGAAATGAGACATATTTTACGCCTCTTTATTTTTTACTACTTTCTCCCCATAAAATCATTCAAAGCAGCTTTCGTTGTCTTACTCACTGCCACTCTCGCCTGACCTGACTGCAGGATATACTGAGAAAATAGACCCTCTCCAGTATAGCCTGTTGAACACTTTCTTTTACTGCTGTACATATGTCAGCTGTCTGTTATGGAAACCATGGTTTGTTACTACAACATTACTGATGTCTTTTTGTTTTAGTGGTGTTTCCGATTCTGCCTTCGGAAAGTGCAAAAGGTTGACTTTTGTCTTTACTCCACTCATTTCTATAGGAATGTGTCATACTCTGAGATATGGAAAATATGCTTATTAATATAAGTTATAAAAATATAATGCTAATATAAGGCTAGTATAATGTACTTAGTGTAGTTTAATTTGGTCAGTTGATTTGTTTCACTTGTGGCACACATAAAAAAGCTACAAAATGTGCATAGCTGCATAGTAAGTGATACATTGACATTTTAATGATACATTAGACCTGTTACAATTGATAGATTAGAACTGTTACAGTTACTCCATTCAATTCAGTTTCCCCATTTAAAATATGCAATAGTAAACACCACAGGGTTTACCACTAATCCATTATTTCATAAACTACAGATTTGTATTCTTGTTAAGCTTTGAAAAGTTATTGAGTGAACAATTATAAATAAAAATATGTCAAATAAAACAAGTTCCCTTCACTTAATAGCTTGTTAAATATCTAACACTTGTCTGGTTAACACTAATAATATTTACCTGAGTTGGCTTTTATAAGTCATTAATGATATTTTCTGGCTCAAAAGGTGAAAATACTGTAAATGTATTTGCTAGCAAATAATACTGAGTGTTTTTTATTGTCTAAAGGGAATAAGCCACAATTATAGAAAATCTGTGTGTGCAAACAGTTTTGACAGGTAGTGTATGTCCTCAGTGAATTGGCCTTGTGATATGTTTGCAGTTTGAATGATCAGTTTGATGGTATACGCAGGTCAGCCCTGCTGTCTGAACATTGTCTAAAGGAGAGAGCTATTACTACTTAAGCTTTTGGCTCACTAGAATGAACATTCAGATCAGATACAGAGATGAGTCCGACAGTCTTTCTTCTCGTCTGGACAGCGGTGGTGGCATGGAACCAAGTTCTATTAAAAAGGTATTAAAATCTTTGTTTGGCCATGTCATTTCTTCTTCTTTTTTTTAAGATGCTTTACTGAACACGGCCAAGGTCATGTTGAACCGCAAGTAACACAGGTCATTCAGAAGTCGTGTACTTTATCTGAAGAAGATATAAATACATGAATTGTTATGTCTCACCATGTGTTTCTCTACTTTCACTCTAGTAAAGCATTTGTGTACTTTGTACATCACTGATGATATAATACTATACTTTTCTAGACTTAACATCTTTTCCTCCAAGTATTAAACTCGTAGAGAATTTTCACCTGGTATATGTCAGTATTTGTCTAACTTTTGTTTTTTTCATTGCCTAAGATGGAGTGTTTTGTGTTATTAAACTAAAAGTCATTGTTGGTTTCACACACTTTTTTTTTGAGAATGCAGTGCTGCTTTTAAACAATCTGATGTTTTAAATCTGCTTTTGGGAAATTCAATCATTCCTCCTAACATCTATTTCTAAAGTTGAAATTGGAAGGAGTTTAAAATTGAATCACATCATTTTGTAATTCGCATGTCAGCTTCTGATTTATGCCCAGCAGACGGTCGCAGCTGATCTGAGAATGTAGTCGCAAATTGATCTGGAAAGTTATAATGGGTTATTGAGAATGTCTGGAAGAATTTTAAATGAAGGCTCATGCTGAAAGTTTTCAGACAGCAAAAAAGTTCCTTCAAACCAGGATCAGAGCCAAAGGCTGTCTCCAAGCTCAGTGATCACAGTAATACACCACGATACATTTCCACCGTCCGGGTGAAGGATTGCATAAATCAGGATTTTTTTTTCTCTTGTGTGAGTTTTTCCCCACTGTAAGTTTTCTTTGGAGTGTCTTGGGCCTAGTTAGAGGAGCTGACTTTGGCTCAGGTTTGTTTCTACAGGAATCTGTCATCGATAATAATCAAAACCCCTTCGTGGTGCCTGGTGTACATTTTCCCGAAAACTCTACGGTACTGAGTTTAGAAATATACTCTTAGAGACAATGATGGATAGATGGAAGTGGCCATTCTGTTATATGTGCACACACCACGGTGTGCAAATTGTTAACAGTGTGGAATTCTTTCTCTGTATTTAACCCATTCACCAAGCGAAGCAGCGGGCACGCAGTCAGGAACACAGTGCCCAGGGAGCAGTGTTTGGTACCTCAGTGGTGCTTAGCAGTCTTGGGATTTCAAGATTGAAGATTTTTATTTGCCATTTGTGCATGAGCCCAGCAGTCCATTTGAACCCATATACAGTGGAGGAAATAATTATTTGACCCCTTGCTGATTTTGTAAGTTTGTACAATGACAAAGAAATGAAAAGTCTCAGAACAGTATCATTTTAATGGTAGGTTTATTTTTTTAAAAAAAAAAAGGAAAATTGAAAAAAGAACTTTAAATAAAAGATAGGAACTGATTTGCATTTCATTGAGTGAAATAAGTATTTGAACCCCTACCAACCATTAAGAGTTCTGGCTCCCACAGAGTGGTTAGACACTCCTACTCAATTAGTCACCCTCATTAAAGACACCCAACTCTCCAACATGGGAAAGACCAAAGAGCTGTTCAAGGATGTCCGAGACAAAATTGTAGACCTGAACAAGGCTGGAATGGGCTACAAAACCATTAGCAAGTAGCTGAGAGAGAAGATGACAACCGTTGGTGCAATTGTTCGAAAATGGAAGGAGAACAAAATGACCATCAATCGACCTCGGTCTGGGGCTCCACGCAAGATCTCGCGGATGTATACCTACTTTGAAACAGGGACGTCACTTTGACAGAAAGACAAGGGGGGCTTAGCCTTAGCCCCCAGGGCTGTTGGAATGAATTAGCGAGTATAGAGGGCTGAAAACTTTTCACCAAACCCTTCCTTTCACTTAAGGAAACAAGAAAAGTTAAGCAGTGAACTGTTATGGACACTTATAGTATTTATCTGTTAAACTGAGTACAAACGGTGCTACCAGAGAAATATTACTGAACAGGCTTCGGTTGCTACTCGCAGCGCAATGTAGCTTCGCCTGGGTCCTAATGCCCGCCTGCTACCTACAGCCGCTTCAACAGCCAGTACATTGTTTTAATTCAATAATGAGAGCTAGACTTATTATTATTCATTTCAGTTCATAGTCTTGTTTCTATTTGTAAAGTGTGTATCTGCGCTCAGTGATATCTTGTATGAAATGTTTTGATATATAATTTTAAAATAGTAGAATAATGACTATATATTTAGGGTGGCTTGGATCATTTTGGGTGGTGGGGGGTTTCAGACCTTCAGCAGAATTCAAATGAGCCATTTTAATTTAGATTAATCTACATGAATTCCAAGATTACAGTGAGATTAATCTAGATTAAAACAATTAATCTATGCCCACCACAAATAATAATAAAATACAAGTACTTCAAGTGTCTAACTTCATGTCTTCATTTTCCTTTGCCTCTCTTTTTCAGTATCCTGTATGCAGACATTGTTGGGTTCACTCGTTTAGCCAGCGACTGTTCTCCTAAAGAGCTGGTGATCATGCTGAATGAGCTCTTTGGAAAGTTTGACCAGATTGCAAAAGTAAGTGATGTTTTTCTTGCATCCTGAAAAGTTTGTTGATCTATTACTAATATTTGTGTGTTTTTTCTCTGTGTTCTTATAGGAGAATGAATGTATGAGAATAAAGATCCTGGGGGATTGTTATTATTGTGTGTCTGGCCTCCCCGTCTCTTTACCTAGACATGCCAAAAACTGTGTCAAAATGGGTTTAGACATGTGTGAAGCTATTAAGTAAGTACACACACACACACACACACACACACACACACACACACACACACACACACATATACATTGATCAGCCTTAAGATTAAAACGACCTACATAATATTGTGTAAGCCTCCCTTGTGATCTAAAACAGCTCTGACCCATCTAGTTGTGGACTCTACAAGACCTCTAAAGATGTTATCGTCAGTTCCCTTAAGTCCTGTGGTGGAGTGTCCATGGATTGTTCAACTAGTTCATTTGGCACGTCCCACAGACGCTCAATCAGATTGAGATCTGGGAAGATTGCAGACCATCTTAAACTTTATCATCTCAAATCATTCCATTTTTTTGTGTTAGTGCACTACCGGGTCACACAGAAAGACAGAATAAAAATATTATTGATTATCTGAGTCTGAAAGATCTTTTATTTTGAAAAAAATGCTCATCTTGCTAACATGATATGGAACATCAAAAATTTAGCCCACAAGCTAGTAAAAAAAAACAAACTCACTTTGGGGAGCTTCTTTGAATTTTCACACAGTTTGTTTTTAGTTTTTTGTACTGGTCTGTAAAAATATTTTTACATGTAACTGGTCCATGGCACAAAAAGGCTTGGGGGGCGCTGTCCTACAGAACCCTGTTGCTGGTTTACTGGCAGTCCTTGGACCACTTTTGGTGTGCACTAACCACACTGCATAATGAGAACAACCAAGACCTGCTCTTTTAGAGATCAGAGCCATAGGAGATTGTGGCTGATCGGTCTATACTCGGACAAATGCTGACATGTGTACAATGTAAAAAAAAAATATTAGTGAGATAAACAATGATGACAGATTTCTCATGACTCTGTCCATTGTGCAGGCTTGTTCGGGAAGCTACAGGCGTGGATATTAATATGCGAGTCGGCGTGCACTCTGGGAATGTGCTCTGTGGTGTTATTGGCCTACGCAAGTGGCAGTTTGACGTCTGGTCACATGATGTCACCTTAGCCAATCACATGGAGTCAGGAGGGTTGCCAGGGTATGTCCAAAAAACACCTGCACGTATGCAGATTTGGTCAAATTAGATCCTTGGGATTAATCAGTATTAATTAAAATACATTCATAAACACAGAGGGTACAAAATATCAGTGATACCTCCTGTTTATTTGAAACTGACTGAATCCAAGTGAAAGCTAATACAAGTGAATTTGGAAACACCAGTGGCAGTCTTGCCTGCACAAGGAACTAGAAATGTTTTCTGTCTATACAAAAACTGTTCACTGTGCTTTCTTGTTGTAGTTTAGTTAAAATAATTTTTAATGGTTGAGAAAACATACAGTTTGAATACTACATTGAACTGAGTATAGCAGCAGCTTTAAAAATGTATTGTTTTGTTTTCTTTCCCCGTTTCCCTGTGTAGCCGGGTGCACATCACTGAGGCTACTCTGAAGCACCTGAACAAGGCATATGAAGTTGAGGAAGGGAACGGGCATCTCAGAGACACCTATTTGAAAGAGCTTAACATCAAGACTTACCTGGTCATAGATCCACGGGTCAGTGCCTCACAATATCTCACGTGATACATACATACAATAAAACTATACATACAATAAAACCATTTTGTAGTATATAATTTATAAATGTGTGTATATATTTCTCTTTCTCTCTTCATACATACATACATATACACACACAGTTCTGGAAAAAATAAGAGACCACTGCAAAAATGTTCATCCATCTGGTCACATTGGAAGATACTACAAAATGTTTTATTGTATATATAGAATATAGTATAGTACAAATATTTACTTGATATTAAACAAATAAATGACAAATATACGTAAAATGTATTGAGTACAGAGCTCATTTTAAAATCTCAGATTTCATGGACAAATTAGAGCTTTATATATAACTATAATGTTGTTTTATATACTGTTGGTGATTTGCTCTACACTTTCTCCATGTGTGTACGTATGTGTGTGTGCAGTCAAAAGATCCATCACAGAGCAGCCGCAGCGTTCCCAAGCAGCGTGTGAATGATGGTCTGAAGATGAGAGCTTCTGTCAGAATGACGCGCTATCTGGAGTCCTGGGGCGCAGTGAAGCCTTTCGCCCACTTGCAGAGCCGAGAGGGCTTCATCACTGATCCCATGGTCAACGGCAAGACCTTCTGCAAGGTAAACACTTCTCTCTCTCTCTCTCTTTCTCACACACACACTCACTCACACACACACACACACACACACTCACAAACACACAGTGTAGGCAAAAAGCTTGCATTCAAACATGCACAAAATGCCAGTTAGCACTCCAAGACTCTTATGAAGTTTCTTACAATGTAATGAGATTGAGGTTTATCATTTTCTCCTTCATCAGGACATCCCTCTGAAACCAGCACCTTTAAAAATCCCAGAAAGGTGAGTGGGATGTGTGTTAGGCTAGTGTGTGTATGCGTTTGTGTGTGTATGTGTGTTTGGGGGGGGGGGGGGGGGTGAGGGGAAGGGAGAGAGAGAGAGAGAAAGAGAGAAAAAAGGGTGGGAAAGGGGTCTAGCTGACTGATTACCCTTTAACCCCTGAGCCTCCCAGGGTGAGGAGACAGTTCACAAAGTCACTGCTGCTCCATGT
>JBBPDC010180860.1:0-15922 GCA_037974485.1 Hemigrammopetersius urotaenia | reverse complement strand
GTGTGTGTGTGTGTGTGTGTGTGTGTGTGTGTGTGTGTGTGTGTGTGTGTGTGTGTGTGTGTGTGTGTAAGAGAAAGAGAAAGATGGAATGAGAGTAAAAGTGTAAATGTAAGAGCATGTATGAGAAAGTGAAGGGGAGAGAGAGAAATGAAGGTGAAAAAGAGAAAGGGAGAGTAAAGACAAAGGAAAGAACGAGGACTAGAGAAAGGGAGAGATTAATGGAGGAAAGAACTTAGAGAAAGAAAGGGAAAGAGGAAAGGAGAGGAGGTAGAAATAATTAAGCAAGGGAAGAAGGTAAAATTGTGAGGGAAGGAGGCAAAGAGAGAAGAAAGGGACGAGTGTAAAAGTGTGTGAATGTGAGAGGGTGTTCACTTTATAGCATATGTCTCTTTTGGGCCGTCGCTATCAATCTTGTTGATAATCGAGATTATTCTCTCCTTCAGAATCTGACCAGACGGGCTGCTGGGTGAAACATAGTCTTATATTCTGTTCTGGACACTAAAATGGAAGCTAAAGCATAAGGCCAGTCGTTACTTACAGTCATTGTGGGAAGAATGTGCTGTTAATTGTGATAACACTTCTTGACCAGTCAGAAAGTGCTGTAATAACATCAGTACTGTGCAAATATTTAGGCACCTTTTTTCTGCTAATAAAGTTAATATTAGAGTAAATGCAAACAAATAAGAAAGCAGTTAAAAGTATCAAGATTTGTTTTGTTTGTATAAAAGTCGTTATTTTGTGAGCTGGTGAGGCGAACACAGGTTCGCTTCCAGATTCCTCCACGGTTCCTCCAGATGTTGTTTGGATTTGTGAAATTCTATCAGCAGCTCCTGATTTAATTTAATGAAGGACTAATGGAGGCAAACCAGGTTTCTGATTAAACTAATGCTGGACCTCACATACTGATATACTGATCCTACAATCACTATTTACTGTATAATGTTATTTATTCATGTTAGTTTTATTGAGTATAGTTAGTAATATTAATGTGGGGAAAAAAACACTCACTGTTCATCTAAAGTTAGACTTTTTTGCACAGTTCTGTACCTCTTATGTAATTAGTTCCTCTAGTTCATCTTAGACTGTCTCTATTGTTTTGTATTTTCATACTGTTCTTACAGTTCACCACAGTTCACAATATTTGGGTTTAGAGATTCAGGGGCGGAGTTGGTGCTTAATTTCTTTCGTTGCTTACACTGATGATTTGTCAACAGTGACGGGGAAGGATTCATATGATGTCCTCATCTACTGCTCTCTGATGCAAACAGCAGTAAAAATGGGTTGATGCTATTCGGAAAAAGATCTGTAAAATTTGTCTTCAGCGTTGAAGACGGCATAAAATGCATTAAGCTTACAGAAATGTTCACCTGTCCCTATCAAAGTGTAATGACTAATTGATGAAAATCTCTTTTTTTCCACTAAAGACTGAGTGATGAAGGCTGATATAATTATATTTTTCATACTTACAAGTAACTTCATATTAGACAGATGTAAAGCAGTCTTGGCATGTGGAAAAGTGATATATAGTAGACTGTGTTTTATTCTGAGTGGCATGATGACCCTCACCAGTCCTGAGTACAGGTGTCCTTATACAGCACCTACAGTCCTTTTGATTCATTAATAATAATGACCAGCGGTGTGTGTGTAAAGTTTTATTGGTATAATAAATCATACACCCTATGAATAATGAATATGCATACAATCTGCATACATTAATGCATCAGGTTCTGTATTTGTGTTTCAGGACTGAACGTTTTAGGTTGAAAGGTAATGTGGAGTAAAATCATGTTACAACATAGTTATAACTAACTTGCATTTTTGTTGACTAAGTACTATTTAAATATGAAGGTCTGCACTGTAACTTGTCTTCTAAACCATTCTTTGTGGCGGTGGCTTAGTGGTTAGGATACTTGGCTCTGGACCAAGAGGTCATGGGTTTGAATCTTCAGCAAAACCACCACTGGGCTCCTGAGCAGGACCCTTAACCCCAGGTTGCTCCAGGCAGAGAGTGCCCCCTGTAGTTAGGGACTGGAAGTTGCTTTAGCATCTGCTAAATGCTGTAAATGTAAATGTACTAAATATGTGCGTCTATACAGTCAAATGCCAACAGTTACGTGCCCCTGGACATATGCACTGTTATTTTAAGGGATAAAGGTGCACAATCTCTGCACAGAACAAATATTTCTCTATTATTTTCTCTATTATAATATTTCTATATGTACAGTGTTCCCCTGCAAAGTCGCGGTTTAGAGTTTGTGGCTGAACAATAAAAAGAACTAATAAAGAACTAATAATTGTTTGCAGAAACCCTCGCAAATTTGTGGAAACCGCAGATATCCTCTGCTTTTTTGAGCTTTTTTCATGACAATATATACAATTTTTCATGCATTTCAGTGCTAAATTATTAAGCAAAATATAATTTAACAAATTTTTTAATGTAAGAATTAATGCTAAATTTCCAGATAAAGTTCCAGATAAAAACATGTATAAATGTTTTGTCTCTCTATCGAGAGAACACAAAGCTGCTGCCCTATGACGCATCTCTGTCAGATGCAGTCCAGCATTCCTGCATCATAAAATTTTCCTGAATACACCTGTCTTGAGGTGCTCTCAGGATTTTTGTTTTGTTTGTTTAAAAGCCCTGTATTTTTATTACTGTAAAATAAATTACTGCATTTATCCTGCTCATACCAAAGTAAATGGCAGAAGAAAACATGTTTGCCTGAAATACCATACAATTTATACAGGAATAACACCTGTATTTTACAATCGCTGCTTTTACACAGCAGTTCAGTGTACACTGTACAGGACAGATATGGGTTTAGCTTTTTAAGGGTAATTTATTTAACTGAAGTGAAAGTGTTTTGGGAGCTTATTTGTGGGCATGTTTAGGGTTTACACAATAAAATATACATTTTTAGGCTGTTTTCCAATATTGTGTTCCAAGCCTGGGGGCCTGCTATATTTGCTGAGATTAGTTTATTTGGAGGACAAATAAATCAGAAAATGGGGCTCGTGCAACAGTTATGTCCTTGTTAGTGATGGTATCCTTTAGTTTTTATTGCATAAATTATAATTGTTTTAAAACAAATAAATACAAATGCCGTAATATTGACAATATTATACACTTTGTAATACTTTTATTTAATCAAAATGTTGTGTGCAGAAGACAAAAGTAGCCTGGATATTGATGAAGATGTTCAGATGTGCGTGTGTGTGCGGTTTGCTCTGTTAGCGAGCGGACAGATGTTTCTGCAGGTGGTCATGCTGACACCACCACCTTCCCAAGGTGCCCCTGTTCCAGCGTTGCACACAAATGAGCGCGCTTAGTGCAGGACAACTTCCAACGGTGCGGGACAACTTCCTTCAGTCCTTGTGAAGGACTTAGTGTCCTTCACACAAACACACACTCAGCATTATGCGGTTCCATTGTAAGGAACACCATGAGAGCAGTTCTTAATGGCCAAGGACTAAAATGATCTAGAGTTGTTACAAAATGAATTGAGCAAAACATGAATGGTACAATAATAATAATAATAATAAGCTATAAAAATTGTACCAAAATAATACAATAATAAATCACATAAAATGTAAGGAAATCCAATTTATTTGAACCTTTTGCCTTCCCATAACATACAGAATGTCGACCACACTATCCACCTGGAGAGAAGAAGAGCGAGATTAGTGGGGGGTGGGGGAGAGGGAGAGGGAGGGCCACTCTACTCACCTACAGACAGAAGGGACAGTTCACCTAAAAGATAGGGGGAGGAACCCTTGAGAGAAAGGCAGTTATACTTTCTTGGACTTTTTTAGCATCACTGGTGGTCTCCTGATGATGAGGGGATGTTGATACTGAAATATTATACAATATTAAAGTAAGTTTTAAATGTACCCCTTCTTTCTTTATGTTTGTGTTGGGTGTTTGCATATTGGTGGAAAGGTAGTTGTTGTAGCTGAAGCCCTGATGTATCTTCATTAATACTCACACAGCACAGCTCAGTATGGAGGCTTTACAGTGTCTCTGCCGTTTCACCATGGCGTCTTGGTCCTGGACTAGCAGCAATACTATGGATCCGCAGTACAAAGTGTTACAATATCGCAGCCCTGCTTGTAAAGATAGAGGTGGTCAGGCTGCCAATCTTTATTGAGTAAAGCCTTTACAAACACACATACACATGCAGCCACACAAAGGACAGGGAGGACTTCGACACGGACATCATTGACCACTGCCAGATAAGGACTACAATAAGATGTCATTCACGTTAGATGACAGAAGGAACCGTTCCTGGTTACTAGCGTATAAACCCCTTCTTTTCCACACTTCATTACCGCAGCTCTTTAATGGTCTATTTTTAGACCGTATGAGGTGTATTTTCTTGGCTGAAGCAAAGCTTTTTGCTCCTTTACACTATCCTGGTTGTTTTCCACAGTTGGCTTACAGCTCTACAGGCCTTGCAGCTGGTTCTCCATTCACAGGCCAGATTCAGGAAGCTTTTCTCTTAAAAACAGTTCTAAGTGCTGTTCTTGGAAACTTGCACATTCTTAAAGGGGAATAATTTCTGCATCATTCTGTTAATATATATATACATTAAAATGTATGGTTTGGTGTGAAACACTCCATTGTAGAGAAACTTAATGAGACAGAATTGTTTACAGTGGTGGTGAATGGAACCAGACGCCTGGTTCTAAAACCTCCCTTACAGAAAGTTATTACGTGAAATTGTTATAAAGATGAAGATGCTGCCTGATGCCACAGATGTTACTTTACTACAGTTTCAGAAGCCTTTGACCTAAATTTAAATCCATTCATGCTTGAGGGATACATGCATGGTGTTGAGTCATAATAGTCCACAAAGAAAAGTGGTTTAGTTCGGATTTGCCACTATTTTACCATCAACATTTCCATTTAAACACTCAAAAGGCAACTGTAGGTTTACTGGTGGGGTTGGATAGTAAATAAAATGGGTATATTTGTGTTGTAGACCCTGATTCCACTCTGCTACACCGTGACTGTCATTTTCTCAACTGTTTCACTCCAAACCCTCTGCATGACTGTTTATAAACACTGAGTTTTATCTTACACTGAAAGAAATAAAAAAACACTGTAAAAGGCTGTTCAGAATTCAGCTTCTATGACGCAGAATGCTTTGAATATTGATAAACTGCATGATAACTAACCCAACATCCCACCTAGGACAATAATTAAGATTGATAGGGTTTTTTTCGTTTGGGAGAACTTCTGTGTGTTTTCATGAAATCAAGATAATTTTCTTTGGAAAGCTTCGGGGAATTCAAACCTCATCCTGTATCTGTCATGTGGTGTGTGTTTGCCTGTTTCCATGGCCACTCTTCAGCTACTTTAACATGAAATATTATTATTATCATTATACTGTATTATGTTTCTTATGAATTTTCACATTCATTTTTACCTGATGCTCGTTCAGGTTGGCCTCCGTCCTCATGTGGTCTCAATTTACTCCCCATTAGAGCGTACGCAGGACTGATTTTTCCCTTTTTTGTTCTTTTTCCAGTACAGTGTGTCTGGAATAGGTAATGTGGTGAAGGCGATTCCTTTTTTTGAGAATATCTGTATTTCGTCTGCAGACGACATTGATTTTTGGGGGCGGGGTTTAATTGCATTTAGCTAATCCAATTAGACCCCTCCTTTGCTTTCGTTTTGTGGTTGCACGCTATCTATCGATCTAAACGGGAATCCTTTCTGGCCTGATCACAGATCAGTGGTTTAACCCTATAGGGAAGCGATAACAAAATCCCACTGTAGTTGTATCTAAGAATCATAGCTTGAGTGGAGAAACTGCGCGGAAAGAGCAGGTCCTATACTTTCCTTGCAGACCATATTAGTGTGTAGAATATGGGATGTTTTATCATCTTTTATAAAAAGAAACATTTACTTTGTTGCTGTTTTGTTATTTTTGTCACAATAACAGACTCCAACCTGTACATACAGATTGGAAATGTAACTTATGTTTGTTATAACATTTAAATAACAAAGGAATATTACTCCATAAAATGTCATATTAGTGTAGATTTACACAACAGTAAAATTAAGTAATTTTATAATTACATTTAAATAGGAGAACAACAATCAAGTATTAAATGTCAAATGTAGGGTTTATTTATTGCGAACCCAATGGTATAATTAACTGCAAAACATTTAAATAGCGAAACTTTTCGTCCAATCATCCAGTTGATTTCTAATAGTTAAGTTATGCAGGTATATCTAACATTTTGTATTCTGTAAATGTAGTTTGTTACTATCTTGTTTAACAATTATGTAAGTAGAGCACAGTGAAGCAAGTGTTATGTACATACAGTTTGTTACCACATGCTTTAGTGATTGCATAATTAGAGCGTAGTAAAACAGTTACTAAGCTGCAAGTTAATTATCTAAATGTAAATGCATTTTATTAAGTTACTGCCTTATCATAATTATACTTCCAAGTTTAAGTGACTCACAACATAATTAAATATGATTTGTGTACCTAAACAATTTAGCTAAACAATAAAGCTGAAAATTGAATAAAACAGTACAGTTGTATAGTTATATGAAATACAAATCTAGAGAGGTATAATAACTCTCATAGGCTTTTGATAGTTTGGACAGTAGGCCTTCCAGTGTTAGAGCAGTGACAGAAGCTTGTGCTGATTCTAGATCAGCAGGCCTATGCGGTTAGTGGTTAGCTTACCGTGTCCAATAGATGAAGACAGTGTCGTGTGACATGGACTGGAGTGTATTACAGTTTGAGTTTTGGATGTCAGGCTGAGCTGAAAGTGTGCTTGTTGTACAGAAAGCCAAATTGTATTACACAGTTATATATGGCTAAGTGCCTTCTGCTGTACGCTGCTGATGTATGTGTGTGTATGTATGTATATATAAAGGTGACTTGCATTATGTTGTATGATTTGGCCACCCGATGTCCAACTGATATCATGATGGCGCTCACATTGATTTTTTTTTTTTTTGTTTGCCACTATGAATCGGACTGGAGAAAATGTGATTAGATTGAAGGTGATGTGTGAGCCCACCCGCCGGTGCATTAACGTTGCTCCAGAAACCACAATCATACAGTTTCCCCTCATTTTTCATATCCACAACACTCACGCACACACGCGCACATGTTTTTCCCATGACGTAGGGTTGTGTTGGTACAATGCCAGTGTAGTCAGAGAGGAGAAGTTGGATAATTTAAAGGGGACATATTCTGCAAAACTCTCTTTAGTTATAATAGGTCTGTGAGATATACAAAATATGTTCATGAAGTTCTTTGCACATTCACATCAGTGAAAGTGTTGCTTTCTATCTTTCTTTCTTTCTTTCCTTCCATCCACTCAATCTGTGACAGTGGTTCTAGCCTGAATAGTGACCAGGCTGAAGGAAGAAAGGGAGGAAGGGAGGGAAAAAGAAAGAGTGAGAGATACACTAGATGAACAAAAGTATTAGGGCACTTAACACACGTGAAAAAGGCAGAAAGTTGCATTTCAGTCCTATATGTCTGACTCTGAGTCGGACCCAGAGCAAGATAAACACAACACTTCATGAGTGCCTTGCCTCTGCCTGTCGAATGCGTGCTCGTAAAACCAGGCAACAAAAATGGCTGATCTAGTGGGTGGGGCTCGACAGATGAGGTCAGAATAAGGGAAATTTGCATAGAACCACCCTTCAGTCCAAACGGCTAATTTTGAAAGGGACTGAAACTGTGAAGAATAAAGCTGGTGAGATCTCATTATGTATATAATGGTTCCTGTTTAACAATAATTGGTGTATGTTTAATATAGTTTAATATATGAGCCTACCCATTGCAGTTCATGTCCACTTAATGAGTAATCTGTACTACAAAGGAGGCTTTTGACAAAAAAAAAGTTTGAGATCTTATATGTTAAATGATGTCACTTTGCTGTTTGAAAATCACAGCCAACAGCTGATTGTTAAATGTCAAATTAAGCTTGAACTAATGGCAGTGCTAATGTAGCGATTTCCAGTTGGAGCAATGTTAGTAACTAGCAGAGCAGTTAAAGGCTGTCCATCTGGCTAAAACAGCTATGGATTACCAATCACACCCCAGAGAAGATTAATGACCTGCCCTGCCGGCCAGCGGGCTAATTTAGGACAATAACGGCAAATTAATTAGGAATAATCAGGGGCTTTCTTGCCTAAATGCAAATTTCCGCAGGTTCGCTCTGCATGTTGTTGTGAAGTTGCCGCTGTTGTATCAGTTTCTCCCGGTGGTGTGTTTGACTTTCTGTCTGTGTTGTGCCTGTGATAAATGGAGGGCCGTAAATGAGATGGGCTTGGCGGGGGGAGTCTTTGCTAGATCTGCAAAAGCCTTCCACTGCCGACTGGTAATTGGTGCCTGAGAGAGAACCAGCCCTTGACTTCACCCTTTTCTGTGGTGCGATTGTTTATAGAGACATTTATGCAGTAGATTATCCATTGCTGTCATTTATAAATCATTCCTGTATGTGTTTGTGTGCCAACTTCAGTGTTTATTATTGAGCTTGTTTGATTTATTTGGCTATATTGGGTACATGTATCATTAATAATTTTAATGGGAGATGTTTTTCTTAAGCCAGTGTCAATTTGCCATACGGCATGTTGATCCCACTGAAGTCGCTGTCATCGTTTGGTGACAACAAAAGCATGCTGGAGCTTTCTAGGAATTATTTCTGACTCATAGCTTCTCTGTAAGACACTGTGTGGAAAGAGAAGATTCTAAACCTTCAGTCCAAACCACACTAGTGTGTGTTATATGAGGAGATACATTACTATCATCTGAATTTATGTATTGTTTAATTTTGTGGATATACATTTAAATAATGTAGCAAAATCGTTTTGGCAGTTTGTTGTAAGCTTTGATGAGTCTATGATTTGTGTGTGTGTGTGTGTGTGTGTGTGTGTGTGTGTGTGTGTGTGTGTGTGTGTGTGTCTGTGTGTTCCAAGCCTTTTGATCCACTTACATGTTGTTGATCACTTATAACCCTGTTGCCCAGATTGTCATCCATACATGTGTCTCTCCACAGGTCTCCTTTGAGCAGCACAAAGAGAACCTGTCCAAAATGTTTAGAGAATACCAGCGCATGGGTTCTGAGGGGGAATCCGGTACCAGAATCAGAACTATTTCTGGAGCCAGCAGAGACTCTGAGCACCAGACAAGGACCAATGGAGAACTTCCTGTTGAATCTGCTCCATCTACAGTCATCGAGCTGCATGTGGAGGAACAGCCTGGGCCCAAAGAGATCGAGGAACCTGAGAGAACAGAGGCATCCACACAGGCATCCATCACAGTGTCTAACATTTTAGCCAGGGCTGAAGAGGAGGCAAAAGAGGAAGAGCAGGAGAGAAAGGAAGACCCAGTGGAATTGAAAGAGTCTGAAGGTGAACCAGAAGCGAAAAGAGAGTCGACAGTAGACACTGAGGTGAAGAATGTGGAGAATGAAGCTAAAATGGATGATTCAGGAGCTGTTGACGCAAAAGAGACAGAGAATGCTAAGGTAAAGGTGGATAGTGATCATGGTAAGAATATTGAAGCGGTGAGTGAGGCTATGCCTGAAACGGATGACCTTGAGAGCAGCGAAACCAAAAAGCCCGAATTTGATAAGGAACCTGGAGAGGAAACCGGTACTGAGAACATCTCAGAAGATAATAGTGAAATAAAAGCTGCAGGAGAAGATGAAACCGAAAACGAGAAAGCGAAGAGTTCTTCAAATGAGCCCTGTTTGGATACAGCTGAAGCATTGGAACCAGTTCAAGAGTCTAAAAAAGATGAAGTTGTTAAGGAAGATGCTGTGGAAACCAGCGTGGCTGGAGTATCTGCAGTTTACAGCGAAGATCTAGTGGATGTTTCTTCCTCCAGTGAAGTGGTTAAGGCCAGTGATGACAGCATGGAGGAATCCTCTTATGTCTCAGCTGTGGCTTCACCAGGAGAAGATGATGGAGATGATGAACTGGAAGATGAAGAGAAGAAGAGAAATAAGGAGAAGCAGAGTGAGCCTGAAAAGGAGGTAAAGTCAGAAGGTCACAGCACAGAGTCTGCGGAGACACAGGAAGAAGCAGAAGCTCCTGTTTCTGCCGATGAGACAATTCAGGGCCCGAGTGCTGAGGTGAAGTCCAGTGTGGAGGTGGACTGCAGCGCAGAAATGGACCCCAGCAAAGAGACTGGTTCAAGCACTGAGACAGCAGAAGCTCCGAAATCTGCAGGACATCAGGCTGAGAACTCCAACACTAAGACTAAAGACATCAAGATCGCCCGGCTGGACGTGTCCAGTGTAGCCATCGACACAGAGAGATTGGAACTGAAGGGAACCACAGCCACGGTTAGTTTTCTTTTCATCTAATATTACTTTCATTGTTTCAAGTTGGAACTCACCAGTTTACCACTAAAAGGTGCAAGTTTGCTGCAAGTTTGCTTCAAGTAGTAGGAAACAGCTTACCCAAATCAGTTACATGAAGCAAAGAACAATTTGCCAAAACATCTAATAGCAGTTTCCACCTCCCCTAGATAAGCCAAGAGCTTCTTTAGTTTAAAAATGGAGCTACAATACTAATGTTGCTGACACTAGAAGTCAATAATCACCCAAATCTTTTCTGACCAGCATAAGGGGGGCCAACCTGTGGATGTGGTTTAGGACAGATTATGACATACTGAACTGTGAAAATGAAACATGTAAAACAAGTTTTACTGTGTAAAGCAGGTTTTTTACACAACACGGTCTGTTTTCACAGACTGCCCTAGAAGCTACCATCATAAATACTGAGAAATCTGATCTAAGATCAGTCCTTCACATGACTGCTTTGTGAATACCAGTCCTGGTATTGTCTGAAACGGCTTGTTAGATGATCAACAGTGTAAGAGAATTACTGCCAACCTTCTATAAAGTCAATCAGGAGAACGTCCTTCTCAGCTCTACAAGAAACCATCCACTGATATCCACTGGTTCGGGGGAGGGGTGGTCCACTCTGGGGGTTTGGGGTGTCCTTGCAGGGGTCTATGTCTTGTCGTGGTTTGGGGGAGGGGGGTTGTCAGCGCAGTATGAAGTACCAATTACGTATATTCGGTCTTGCCTACCACTTATGTCAACCATTTATGTCAATTTAATACATTATTTTTACAGGTCTCAGGCAGAAACTTTGTGTCGAGCCTAAGGGCAAAGCGTTCTGTAGATAGATTTTTATCTGGGTTTATCTCTCAAATGATAAACCCCTGATTACTGCAGCACTTTTGTACTAAAGTCTCTTTGTACCTTCATAGAGCTGTTACTGTGTTTCTTCAGGAAGGAGCTCAGGCCCAGGCAGCAGCAGCTGCCACTGGACCCTCAGCCCCTGGCAGAGAACCCTCCTCCTCCTCCTCTGCCCGCTCTACCATGTTCCGCATCCCTGAATTCAAATGGTCACATATGCACCAACGGCTGCTGACAGACCTGCTGTTCTCCATAGAGACGGACGTCCAGATGTGGAGGAGGTGGGTGACACTGTGGGAATGCCTCATAGTAGTTATTTCGCCTCATAGTAGTTACTAAATAATTCATAGTAATTGCTAAATTTAGTGCAGTTAGTGAATAAAAGTAGTAGTTACAGAGTCATTCTTAGTAATTACTCAATAATGAATACTAAGTTGTTTATTCAGCCTCACAGTAAATAATTGAGTATGTAAGTTATTAAAAACAGATACTGGATAGTTCGTAGTAGATATTGAATAATTTGTAATAGATATTTTATGTTATATAGTAATTACTAAATAAGTTGTAGTAATAATTCGTATTCGATACTGAATAATTCATACTAGATACTTTTATTTATTATTAGATTTATTAGATTTAAGTAAGATTATTTACTTTTTACTACACTGATAATTTGCTAATGTTTTGTTGTGAATATGTTTTGTGTTGGCAGCCACTCTACAAAGACAGTGATGGACTTTGTCAACAGCAGTGAGAATGTCGTGTTTGTTCACAACACGGTACATCTCATCTCCCAGGTGGTGGATAACCTGATCATGGCCTGTGGAGGAATTCTGCCTCTGCTGTCTGCAGCTACATCTTCTACGGTGTGTGTGTGTATGTTATGTGGAGTATGTACAATAACTGTAAGTAGTTTTATTGCTTTAGCATTAGCCTTCAGATGTTAGCCATGGTTAGAAGAAGCGATAAAAATGTAATCTTCATCAGTAGCATGATGATGAATATTAACCATTATAGTAATCAATATTGTCCACTGCTGGTCTACCATATGACCTGAACCCATTCTAATCTGCACCTTTATCATTACTTTACTGACAGTAATGATGATGATGACAAAAATGAGGATGATAATGATTATTATTATTACTCACAAAATCCTAATAAATGTAAGGGTCAACGTGAAAATTATGGTCTTAGCCATGATGGTTTTAGGAGCTATGATGTTGATGAGGAGTGAGAATAAGGTGGGTGTGATTGCATTGTAATGATGAGCGGTAATGATGATGACTTTGCAGATGATGTTGACCGTGTTCATACTGGGCTTATACTGGGCTCTGTAATTCTATATGTTTATATATATGTTTATAAATAAAAAGTTCTCGTCTTGAGCGGATCTGATCTTGGTGGTCCCGCTTACTTATCCTGATTGATTGGATTTTGGCACCCAAAATCTCCACTTACTGTTATCCCTTGCCGAAGTGTTCAAGTGTCTGGATTCTGTAAACCTGCTTTATGACAACATCGGTTGTAAAAAGCACTATATAAATTAAATTGAACTGAACTTGTTGCGTGTTGACGTTCACACACATTCTTATCGTGATTGGTGAGATCCTGTCTTGATATGCTGATTGGTTGTTGCTTGAAGGTATCACTTCCTTGTCCTGACTGGTATGAAGTTGTTACCCCTCTGCCTCATTGGCGGATTGGTTGGATTTTGGCGATCCTGCCTCTTTGTTCTAATTGGTTGGACATTGGAGGCCCTGATTGATTTAATGTTAACAGACTTGTTTGTTTATTAGTTTTATATGGGCTATTCTTACCTAATTTCATAAAAAGTTTTCTTTCTGCCCCTTATTGACAGCAACAGTGTTATACTCATGATAACAAAGATAATAATGTAGCTAGTGATGAGATACTGATGATTGCTGTGAAGATCATGGGGCTGATGATGATGGTGGTGATGGTAGTGATGATTGTAATGATTGTGATGTTGATGGAAGTGATGAAGATGGTAATAGTGATGATAATTTTTGATGCTAGAGTTGGTGATGAAGATACTGATGTTGGTAATGGTTGTAATGATGGTGATGCTGATGGAGGTAATGATGATGCTAATGGTTTTACTGATAATTACAATAATAATGATGCTGATAGAGGTGGTACAGACTGATGTTGGTGGTAATGTTAATGAATGCGTCTGTGTGTTTCAGCATGAGCTGGAGAACATAGAGCCGTCTCAGGGTTTGGCAGTAGAAGGGTCCCTTGCGTTCCTGCAGCGCTTGATCAGCCTGGTGGACGTCCTGATCTTCGCCAGCTCACTCAGCTTCACCGAGATCGAGGCTGAGAAGAACATGTCATCAGGAGGAGTCCTCAGACAGTGTCTACGGCTAGGTGCGCTAATCTCTCCTTCACTCAGTTTCTTTCTTGCTTTCTTTTTTTTTTTGTTTGTTGTGTTATTTATTTTCTTTCTTTGGCTCTCTCCCTCTCACTCTCCCTTTCTCTCTATATAAGAAAATACATGTTTTATTTTTATATTGTGTTTTTGCCAGGTTATTTCTTCATTCTCCACTGTGTTCTTTGTTTTTCTTCTTTCTTTTCCTTTTCTTTTCTGGTTATTGTACCCCCATTGTTTATTGATTTCCCTCTGTTTCCTTTTTATACCCCCCCGCCCGCATGCGGCTCATATGAGTTTTCTGATGGTGTTATTATAACCCTCCCCTCACTGCAGCGCTCTGAAATGGATTCCATCATTAAAGCCGTTCCTGTAATGGTTGCTTCATAGCCTCAGGCTAACGTTTGTGTATCACACGCCTTACTGCCATTTCAGTGCCGTATACCAACACAAGGCTTTCAGATTGCTTACATTATTCATGTCTCTTACACACACACACACACACACACACACACAGACACTCACGCATGCATGCACACACACATACATACACACACTGCTCCTGACCTTCCTTTAACCCTTACAAGTCTGGAGTTCCATTATTTTTCTAAATATTTGACTTGCATTTAAGTATATTTAAGTGTATTTGTGTAATTACATATATAATTATACAGATACATCATAAATGACATTGATGTGGATTCTTTGTAGTTCATTTTTCTCTTTAAAAACAGTATAAATATAAAGGATGTTTTTTTTGCACAAGACTGCACAGCAGTAACTCCTCTATAAGTTCAAATTATATTAAAGCATCATCTGGTTCATAAATATTCAGGTATCAACAAAGTTCATGTCTAACATAGTGTAACAGAGAACATTCCTCTTCTCTGCCTTGCACCATACAATGACTTTAAGCAGGTATTATAGTCCATATTTACACGTATACGCTTCAGAATCTATATTGCTTCTTTTGCCAGCAGTCGTATAATCATTGAATACACAGGAGCCATTTCACGCCATGCTTCATAGATAAGGCGGGTTGCTTTGGAAACTTTTCTTTAGCTTTAGCTAAAGCCTTTTTATTTTCAATTCTTGCATAAATGGACCCTTATTTTCCACTCCACCCTTAATGGTGCAATGATAAATTCAACCATGCAGAACCATTAACAGAAAAAAATCAAAAAGGCAATGTTAATAAGCCTGGACCACAATGTTAGCGATGGAAAAAGAAACATTTATTTTATGTTTGTTTAAAATATTCAAAGAAAAAAAAGACAGATTTACATTTTACACACATTTCTGCATCTTCTGCATCTCCTCTGCTGTCTTGTGTTTCTCCTTATTTAAAAATGAACTTAAAATAAATGAAAATAAATGAAAATACTAACATTATGGAGAAAAATGAAGGATAAACAGAAGTGGTTGTTTCAAAGGTTAATCTGAAAACTCGTTCAGAAACACTAACAGGTCATCAGTCCAGCCATATTTTTCTCTTTATAGTAGACTGCAGTATAAAAGTAGAACACTGGAGGTCATGCGTTCTTACAACTTTAATTTTCTGGTACTGAATCATATTTGCAATGCTACTGGTGACTATATGACTCTGTTGATGTCTGAATAGTTCTGGACCTGACTGTAGCTGTTCTTCTAATTAAATACACAAATGTGGTATGGATTGAAAGTATAGAATCTTCACCTTCAACACATCTTTCCTTTTGTTTCAGTGCAGCTACGAGATGGAAATAATCACAGCATCTTTTTGGTGTTGAGTTCTATTGAAAGGGGGGAAAAAATCTCACTTTTTTCAACTAATCGACAAAACAGCCTGCTTTTGGGATGTCATGAAAAAAAATGAAGCATTTTCATTTATGTGCCTATTTAGTCCACGGCAGTAAAACATTGCCTGTTCATGCTGAAGTAATAAGGAGTGTTTTAGTTTTTTAGCCCGGATGGATTTTTGAATGAGGCACTGTACAGCATAGCCAATCAGAACAGACCTCATTTACATATCAGTCAGAGAGACAGTGACAGAAGCAGCCTGTGTAAAGTATTAAGAGACTGGAAAATTGTCAAGTAGAAATGAATTAGGATTGTTTATGGTTAATAAACTCACGCAGTTTAAGTGGAGAAAATGCAGGATATGGGCCCTTTAAGACCTTTATTTTTCCACCCAGCCACATACTCTCCTCCACGGCTCTGAGGCTCTTTAGCTTCAGCTTAACAGAGTGCCTGCCATGTTAAACGTCCCAGGCGCTGCTCCTGATTGGTTGAGTTGGAAGAGGAGCTGAAGGCTGCTTTTAGAGTGTGTGTGTGTGTGTGTGTGTGTGTGTGTGT
>JBBPDC010180840.1:0-15923 GCA_037974485.1 Hemigrammopetersius urotaenia | reverse complement strand
TGTGTGTGTGTGTGTGTGTGTGTGTGTGTGTGTGTGTGTGTGTGTGTGTGTGTGTGTGTGTGTGTGTGTGTGAGGGACTGATGAACTGCCACTTGTTACTTTGCTTTCCTTCCTTCAAATAATGTATTCGACTGGAAAGTGGAAAGGGTGATGTGTTGATTTCTACCTACATTAAATACACTGACATGACAGTCTGTGAAAGTAACTGTATGGATTTGTACAGTTTATTAAAGAGGAAATAATCAACACACGTTTTCTGAACACATTTTAGATGGATATTTTTATACAGTAGGCTTCTCAGTTACCCACAGCAGTGTTCTGTTTCTTAGTGGCGTGAAGCTCCCTGCGGCGTCTCGTGATTGAGCAGACGCACGCGCCAGGCCGTTACGTCAGCGGACTGAAAGAGCAGCTCTTTTATTTCCATATTGCATATTAATGAGCCTCTGATTTGAAGGGGTGAATGAGCCTGACCTTTCTCGCCATGCTAAAGCCCTCGGAAGGGTCAATCCCTTCAAATCCTGATGATCGGGAGACGCCCACTTTGCTCCCCACACACACAGAAAAATCACATGTGCACACATTTGAGTTTATTGTACAACTGTTTCATGAATTGCTCTAATTTCTATGTAGTTTATTTAAATAGTAAGAATGCAAGAAAAGTCATTGAGTGTGCCTGAAATTGGGCACTTGCGTGAGTGCACTGGTATGTAGAGCTTAGTGTGCACTGCGCACTTCCTTCTGTAGCGCACACTGGCGTGGGTAAGTGCTGTCCTAAAAGGAACGCTAATGTTTTGCACTTAGAGTAAGTGCTGGACTAACATTTGATCGCGATTCTCCAGCCACCAAAATATCTACCAAAAATATTTACACAAATAGTTTCCTCGTGATTTTATTTGATTTTGTTTTTGTTGAGTTGCCTCCACTTGTGCTTGCACCGGCATTTCATTGTTGGCCCCTTCTGCTTCCTAGTCAAAATGGCGTCCGTTTAGTGTCCATCGTTCCACACTGCGTTTTCTGTCCGTTTCAGTGCACCATCTGGGTACTTTCAGTGCATTGAACTTTAGCTTAGTTGTCAGTGTGAATGAACTATGTATTAAAACATAGTGTTCAAAGTGTCCAAAGTGTGCAAGTGCGCGAATTTGGACCCCCTCTGAGTGGTTTCATGTGAAACATTGATTTAGAAGAACTTGTTAAAAACAGAATTATTCACAGTACTGCCAGTACAGAGGTATACAGAAAGTGCATTGAGTGCAAAAAGTACAGACGTTAGCAGTAGTGTAAGATGTGTCACGCATATATGCGTTACTAAACAGGCGCAAGTAAACAGTGGTCTTAGACTTGATTAGGGCACCCATGAAACCAATTTCCAGCAGGCCAGGTCAATGTGAAAACAAAGATAATATAATGCACCAACATTCTAATATCCATACTGATATACACCCAATGCCACAGAATGCCAAATCCAAGATAGAATAACCATCTGCAAAGAGTCAGGCAACTAATTTAGGATCAGTTTGGCACATAGCACTTCTTTGTTCATAGATTCAAGTTTTCTTTGTTTTTCCAACATATTTGATAGTACATTTAGAACAAGCGGGAAGGTAGACCATATTACTAGTTAGACCCGAGTCCTACTCCCCTGGTTATTCAGCTGTTGTGCATTTCTCTCTCCCTACTTATAACCAACCTGAACCGGAATCCATCTTCTATAATGTTTACTGTGGTGTGTTTGTGATCTTAAAAAGAGTGGACTGAAGTAATCACTCTTCTACGTCAAAGACATTGACCAGGTCACCCTCAGTGGCTGTACCTGGTGTCTCCTGGGCCTCTCTCCACCACATTACATTAACCCTTAAGGAGTCTTGCAGAACTATTTCTGTTTTGCTGTTTTACTGAGGTGGTGTTGTATTCAGTGCTTTATTCTAGGACCGTTTAGATGTTCATCAGAGCTACACTGTGATCAGCATCTCAATTGTTTGCATTTCCCTCCAAGACTCCTGAAATAAAATCTCATGAGTACCTCCTGGGATCACATCATTTACCTGCATCACTAATCACAAAAATGCTAAAAAATTTTGATCAAAGTGTCCAAATGCCTCTAGAGGATGGCAAATAGCTCCATGGGTGTGCAATCAAGCCTCAGCCTACTGATGAGATACACCTGATTCATCACTGTTTTACCTGCCCATTTCCAAATCTCCAACATGCAGGTTGACTAGTGGTTCTAGATATTAAACAAAATGGCCATATCATCACATGACCACTGTAGAAAAATCAGGAATTTGATGGAATCCCTATTTAAACACAGTACCGCAGAAAAAAAGTGGCCACTTATAAAAATACACAGTCTCAGTTTTGGCTCATCGATGCTACAGCTATCCATAGCCGGAATCAAAGAGAGCATGACTTGCCTTACTAGCAACTGTGCATGCAGCATAGTGTGATGAGACGTTTCTCCATGGACCATGGTGCAACATATAGCAACATTCAACAAAATGCAAGTTACAACAGAGACAAAAAAAACAAAGACAATACCACACTGTAACAGTACAGTGTAAATGGGACTTAAACCTCTCTGAGTGACTAGTAACTGCACCATAAGTATGAAATTGCACAGGAGGCAGTTACAGTATTGAACTGGGGTCTCCTCTCAGCGTGCTGAGTGGCGCTGCCGCACTGGTGGCAGTTTGATAAGATGTGATGGATGATAGAGACATGGCTAGTGGGTGTGAATTGTCCATGAATAATTCTGAGAGAAAGGTGCAAAAGAAAAAACACACACACATACACAGTCACTCCTAGATGACCTGCACACACCTAGTTTTACAACCGCGCAAACAAAAATAGCCTCAGCGCAATGATGAGAGTGGCACTCATTAAAAAGGTGACCATACACTCTCATAAATGTGTGCACACACACACTTTCGCTGAAGCAGAGAGCAGCGGGCCAGTCTAATCTGCACATCAGCAAGTAATTTTCTCCTTGATGGAGCCGGGGGTTGAGGTGAGTCTAGCTTTAATGTGTTCCATAAACTCTGCAAGCTTCAGGCCTCTTCTGCTCGGGGTTTGGTGCAACATGCCTGACCTTTCCTGAGACATTAGCCACTGATATACCCCAATAACAGGACACTATATAGGAAGAGAGGGATGGTATCTCTGTTAGCCTCAGGGAAACAGCGTGGGATTTAGACAGAACGCCCAGAACGTTCTGCACATGCTGGGAGAAGATACAAGCACTGTTGTCTTTTCAGGAAATGCTGAAGAAAATGCAGAGAGCTAGAAGTGGGTGCTTTAGTGGAATGATAAACTCTTGCAGTGTAATAAACATGCAGGTATGTGCTTTCCTCAGGTAAACAATGAAATATGGTTACGTTTAGGGGCCCAGGTAGGGTTAATGTTTGTAAGTGGGATCCTAATCTTCAAATTCATCCCTTCACTGAACTAAAAAAGTCAATGTAATTTGATTGTTTGCTCTCAGCTAAGTGGATAATGTAGAATAATTTCTGCATAATTCAGGCACTGGGATGTAAACAAAGTCATTGAGAGTTTTTTGATGTGAAACAAGGGCACTGTGGAAAAAAAACATTTGGTAGGAACCGGGCATCATAATGTCTACAGTACATTGTAAATTTCCATTTTCTTTACTATTAAACCTGTGTTTTATGGGTTTTTTTGTGCATAGGATGATAAAATAACGAGAAATCTTGGTAACAGTAATGAATGGTAAGTGCTTTGGGTATGCAGTGCCCTGTGTGCATTTTTCAATCATCAACTGTATCTTCTTTCACTTTTTTATACATTTCAAGCAGCAATTATTTTATTTCTTTCTTTAAGGTAGCTTTAAAAGGCATGAAACAGTGTCTGCTTCCTACCAACACTGAGCAAAAATTCTGTAAGACAATCATTTAATGTTGAAATATACCTGAAATTCCATCTAAAGTTATCATAGTTACCCATGAGTCATTGGCATACAACTGTGGAAGTTAAGATAACACATTCTAAAGCTGTTAATAATGCATTGTGATTGCTATTGGCCATGTGTGAAAACCCACAATTTTTATTTATTTTACCTTTAATACTGTTGTTTTTTTCAGTTTGGACTGTAATGTTTGAACATAGTACCAGAGGGGGACACTTTCAGAAAATGTCTAAAGATTTCTGGGAAATAAAAAACAATGTCTATAGTTTTGGCTTGTTTTTATTGTTTGTTTTTAAACTGTAAAAGTACTAAAGTACTGTAGTGCTACTGTGTTTTGACTGGCAGTAAAAGGGCTCAGTTATTAAAATGGTCAGTCAGTTCAGTAACAAATCAGATTGTTTCTTTGTGGTATGTAAAAAGACCAGTATCGACCAGTCTACCAGTAAGGTGTTGAACCACTTTCATGAATGAAAAGGCCTTCTGGATATTCCAGATTCATCACTGAATGTGAATGTATCTAGAATTTAACTTAATGGCAGAGCATGTTCCTGTCATAACTCTCCACTGAAGGAGACACTCTAGAAATGCAGCCCACATGCTATGATATGTTAAGATGTCCATACATTCGTTACAAGCTTCCAATAAACATTGAACGTTTTTTTACAAGCACCAGATTTCCAGGTTTAATCTAGAATCTAGAATAATCTAGAATCTAGAATAATCTAATATCAGAAATAATCTAATATCAGAAATAAAAGTAATGTGTTTCCTTGTTTTTTGAGCATGTTTTGATATTAATGAACTAAAATCCTAGCTCTAATACATCCAGTTCACTACTGCACCCAGATCACCATATTTGCACTCCTCAGGAAGCAGTCATTTAAAGCATTAGATTAAGCTTCTACATCTCTTATAGTGATCTTATTTCTCAGGTCACCTTGTTGTGCACCTTTTTTCATCTTGCACTGTTTACCATACTGTTAATTGCAGACTTGAACATTTGTGTGATCGTAAAGAAGTATGCTTTAGTTGTGTCTTAGGAACAAAAATGCCATTCTTGCACTAGTCTTTTTTCTCAAGGTCTGAACCCAAACAGGATTTAAAACTATGAGAAATATACAATAAGGAAAACTAGAGGTATATGTCACACAAATGAAAAAGCTTTATGTGACGTTAAAAAGACAGCTCCTTAAAGCCTTCCATATCGCACAGGGAACCACCAACATATTGTATTAGCGTCTCTGCAGCCTCAACAGCCGAGAGGATTATTGAAGCACACGAATAACAAATCAAAGCTGCGCTCGCAAATAATAACAAAGTATGCGGACCCCCTGCTTGCCCACGACCGCGTACTAATAAAGCATTTGCCTTGAGAAGTCAAAATATTTTGCTCTGTAGCCTCTTATCACTCTACAAAAGAACACGATGAGCATATTCAGTAAAATCATGCATCCAGCTACATCCAGCACATTTTGTTTGATGAGCACAATTGTTTCTAATGACAAAAGGAAATATTGAGAGTTTTTCGTTGGCAGCAGTTTCAATTTTTATTTACCCGTCTCAGGGTTGAGTTTCCCCCCCCTGCTACACCTCTTTTTTTGCTACACGATGAAGGTGAGACACAACAGTGATATAATGAGCATGCACACACATCCATTTCGCTGCCACCCCCCCAACACACACACACTCACTCATCACTGCCAATCTAATTAGTCAAAAAACTGCTTGAGAGGTGAATTACAGTGACCAAGCTCCCCTTCCCATTACAAAGAAATCTTCAGTATGCAAATGATGCCCGTTTACTTCTTCAGGGTCAGGATCAACTGGGGGAAAATGCTACTAATTAGCGAATCCATGCTCCAGCCACAAACATCCTTTTTTTGGTTGGACAAGCCTCACAGAATCCCATTTAACCTCATAAATTTAGGCTGGACCTCAGAGCCATAAATGCCACGCTGCCGAGCTTGACTGTGGTGCTGTAGCCCATCAAAACCAGTTTAGAAACAACAATCAATTCATTTCCAAAAACGTTAACCCAATCATACAACAAATTTAACAACAGCATCCTTCACACTCATGCAAAAGTACATCAATTAGCTGTTATATTTAAACTAGCTGCTTTATAAACCGCAGATTAGTTTGTCCAGAGCATCAAGGAACACCAAATAACCCAATATTTATTCTTATTATTAAATTAATAAACTGAATAATAACTATAATATTGGATAACAATACTGAATAAGATTTTTGCTAGAACTCTGTACAGCTCATTCTATAGTAGCATTTGGACAGGTCAGTCACTGTGGGATGGAACTAAAGTAGCTCTGAAACACTGTTTCACTAATGCAGAGCTGGTCCACAGCTCTGAGGGGGCTCAGGCTTTCCTAATTGGCACTGAACGATAAAAAAACACCTTTTCTGGTATCAGTGAAGATAATACACATTTAAAGCAGTTGAGTTTCTCTTCCTTTTTTCCACCTTAAGCAAGTAAGTGTGACAAAGCTCCTCTCTCTCAATTTTTGTGAGACACTATCACCATAGCAACATATACAGAGCTGCAGGCTTTTGCTAGTTACGTAGCGTCACTGTCTAACACAATTTCTGCAAAAAGGCGAGGAACACGTACCATGTTCCTCTGTTTGTCCTGATTGTGGGTAATTAGCTGGGCTCTGCTAACTCCAGTATCAGGCATCACCAGCCCTTGCCCTGGAGATCTGTTTTGCTGCTATGTTTGGCTCCAGCCTGCACCATACCAAACTAGCAAATAGTGGAAAGGTTGTGGTACTGTGGAAAAACAATGTCATTATGTTTAATCATTCACTCTGGTCTTAATTAGCCTTTACCTACTGGAATTTTTTAACAATTATTTATAAATTTTTTGGATAAGAAAACCAGTAACTACACTATATGGACAGAAATTCTGGAGCACACCTGTTTTTCAGGGTTTGTCCTGGGCCTTTTCATTCAAGTGAAGGGCAATCTTAATGTTTCATCATACAAAGACATTTTGCACAATGCCATGCTTCCATCTTTGTGGACACAGTTTGGGGGAAGAACTTTTCCAGTGAACTGGATGAGATGAACTGGTAAACAGAGATTCCAAATCAGGGCCTGACCTCATAAATGCTCTACAGAAGGGATCACCAACCATTTTGAAACTGAGAGCTACTTCACAGGTACTGAGCCATAAGAAGGGCTACAAGTTTCATACACTAGAACAAAGCTACTTAGACTTATCTAAACTTCATGTATAATAAACATATTTCAAATGTTTTTTAGATATTGTCATTTTCAAATCTATAGAAATACAAATGTGATTAAAGAAGAACAACAACAGGATAAAATTAAATGATAGATGCTGTTCACTGCCATTTTTAGAACAGGTCTGCGGGCTACTCGTGTGGTCCTTGGGGGCACAAATTCCCCACAGAAACTCCAAAATCTTGTGGAAAGTCTTCCAAGAAGAGCGGAAGTTGTTACAGCTGCAAAGGGGGACCAACTCCATATTAAAGTCTAGGTAATTGCATACAATGTCATCAAAGTCCTTCTTGGTGTAATGGTCAGGCATCCCAGTACTTTTGTTCATATATCATATGAATGAGTCACCCATGAGTCTGCCACCCACCTACAAACACACACACACACATACACAACCAAAGTGAAATTCCAGCTATGTCACTACTGCAAGTTAAAAAAACTATATTATCTCGCCTAGCTTCAGAGTCTCCTTACTACAAAGTAAATCTCTCTCTCTCTCGCTCTCTCTCTCTCTCTCTCTCTCTCTCCCCCCTCGACAGCTCTACTGAAGCAGGCAGAACTGTTTGTGGTTCTGACATCCGTCACCGGTAAATAAGCCGAGCTGCGCAGTAAAGAACACGTATAATAAATGCAAATAGAACTCCTGCAATATTTTTATTGACAGAAATTCTTCAACATTTCTATCTAAATGAGTAACTTAGAAAGATTTCAAACAAGACCGTCTGGGGGATCAAATCATGATTACTTTGAAGAACAATAATTACGTTAGGACAAACAAACAGGGACTGTCTAATTGGGACAATTCAGAGAAAACAATGGACATAAAAACAATAATCTCGTGAAGATAGATGATAATGTAAAAGGTCATATTTTTCAGAACGCGTTTTTTCATGGGGTTCCTTTCAGGAGTTCAACTCACTGATGCATAATCAGGGATACAGGAAATCAAACTTTTTAGCTTCAGGATATGTCACCTAACCATACAGCCATACAGGAATGATTTTCCAAAAAGCCATTCTGACTCCCAGCACTCATCCTAATGCTAATGACCTCACATCCTCAGAGCCCTGTGTTCATAACACTTTACTTTCCAGATATTTATTCCACTTCCCAAAACCACCATAGGTTCCAAATGACTGATCAGTAACAAAGAAGACATGGCAATAAGATCAAATCCAGCTTTACTGAGCTATAAACCACATTTATAAAAGACGACGGAGCTAAAAAGGGATTTTAGACTCATGAAGTCCCCTTATACAGCAGTCTGGCTTGTATCACTAATTTATATTCAGCTAAAACAAGAGGGTGAGAGGAAATGTCTCTCCACATTTCCACCTACATTATTTCAAACAAGATGTAAATGTGATTGCTTTGATGCAACATAAAGGTTCAAGAGGGTGCTTTGAGTTGGAGAGACAGTTATTTTAATTTTAGTGTTTTGACTGTATGTGCGAATGCTGAGTTAATATAAATAATATTAGTGAGTCAACTGGTGGACTGGAGGCAGACATATATGCAGGTGTGAGTATTGAACAAGACCAAACCCAAATACAAAGCAAAACCCAAACTAAATGAAGAACTGGAAATAATCAAAGCCACAGGATAACTCCAAATGGCTCTTGTGCCAAAGAACCTGCACAGGGAAGACAGGAAAGTGTCAGGGTGACATATACAGAGTCAAAATTTGACACACCTGGGAAGGGTTGAGACATGGATGGGACACAGGTCAGTACAATGATCAAGGGGCCGGACTAAGGTGGAACTGAAAACCGAAAAAAGGCCACATGGAAAGGAAAATAAAGGAATAGAAGGGGCACAACAAGAAAAATATTCAAATAGAAAGAGAAAAAAAATCAGTATCAATCCTAATACTGAAACTTGCATTGGAGGTATTTTTAACTGTAAGCACATGTAGCTGTCACGTCCCCCCGAGTTTCCCCAAAGGACACATGACTGCAGGCGGGCTTCCATGACTTTGAATTTACTTTTATTCAGAACAAAACTGTAACGAAAATGGCACGTGGGCCAAAACTCTAGAATTTTCAAATAAAAGGCAAACAAGGAAACTGAAAGCAACTGCTACCACAACAGTGCACATAAGGTTTAAGGAGACATAAGCGTAACGGTTGACCAACACTGAGGTCCACATAAACACAACTTAAATAGTCTCTTCACTTAACCCTGAGTACCCCCTACAGCTGACACCAATTCTTTAGCAGGGGTACTCAGGGTGTCAAAATAAAAGACACACACAACATAAGCAAAACACACACATAACCCCAGGACGCCCTCTAGTGACCGTCCCCTGAACATAACCACCCAGAGGTGTAATAGTAGCATGTAGAATCTTGCCGAAGGACTCTTACTGGTAGTGTGGACTTGCCCAACAAGGGAACCAGACCACAGTCTGCTGCGTGGAGGACTGCACTGTCACCCCCTACACAGCACCAAACATATAAATGTGCAGTACATTGCTGGTGTAGGTCACAACAGGTCAGTCCCTCAGCTCCATAAAAGCACTTTTCCACCGGTATACAGGGACCACGCTGTACCTAACAGTGTTCAAGATAAAGCTGTTGTGACTATAGAAAATTCCCACTGAAATCTACCTTGTAATAGATTAATAGATTGTATTGCTTATACTTCACTGAGGATTTATTTTTTTTTTTTTTTGGTGGGTGGAGTGTGGGGGGGTTGAGCAGACAGTAAAAAAAACCAAACCAAAATCAATGGCCACTTTCCACTGATCAAAAAGCTGTGATCCAGTCAGCTTGGCTGCGGCCAGTTTTTGGCCCTGCCATCAAGCAGCACTGCAACTGCAACTTGCTTTATTTGTAATGGAAAATCATTTCTTTGTGGTGCAGCTCAGTTCCTGGTAGGATAATGGACTTGCTCCACAGTCTTCTGAATAGAGGCAGCACTGACTGCTACCCACAACACCATTCAGTAATTTATTCATTCATTGTGACACTTAATCCGTACAAGGTTCAGAGCCTATCCTGCGGCCAACAGGTGTGAGGCAGGGACTCATCCTGGGTGGGGCGCCGCACAAACACCATTCACTCACACAGTCCCATCTACAGTCAATTTAGAATCAAAACCATGGGCCCCTACATCATAAAAGAACCAAAGAATAATAAATACATAGACATGCAGTAAATTGCTACCGTAGGGATCGACAGGTCAGAACTTCAGCTCTATTAGTTTAATATATTGACCTGCACTGACCCTCTGCCCAACACAGACAGGTTAACCAACAGCCTGGCTCTCCACAGACCACCGCTTCGCAGCCCTGATGGACCTCTTTTCATTTCAGTGATGAGCAGTTAGCAGGAATCCAATGGTGAAGAGAGAGATAGAGAGAGAAAGAGAGAGAGAGAGAGAAAGAGGGAGAGAGAAAGAGAGAGAGAGAGAGAGAGAGAGAGAGAGAGAGGTAAAAAGGTAGACAGAGATTTCACACTTCACTGACTATTGACTCTCTTCTTTATCACGCAGATGAAGTTTTTATTTGATGATGGTGCAGTGAAATGGCTCTCAGTTAGTGAACGACAGATGAGGAGATGAGGGAGGCAAATCAGGAATGAAATTAAAGTTCGTCCCTGAGGAGAAGTGGAGTTACAGGCAGGAATAGGGAGAGAGAGTGAGAGGTGAGATAAAACAAGACATAAAATCAGACTTGAGTGATCTTTGAGCACCATCACATTAAAAGACTGAAGTAAAGCTTGTTGGGTTAAAACATTTAATGTATAGCTCAGTTAAGAGTTCTTAAGTCTTGAAACAAACTCATTAGCAATAAAGACTTCAGTTGTTTCAAATTACACACAACAGTCATTTAACATTTACACTACCAGTCAAAAGTTTGGACACACCTGCTTGTTCTATGATTTCCTTTGGTTAATTATTGGCTACACTGTAGATTAATATTGAAAACATCACCTACAACTCTGATGACAGCTTTGCACACTCTTAGCACTTTTTCACTCAGATTAATGAAGTCTAGACCTGAAATTGTGTTAATTAACAGGTTCAGTAGTGGAATTCTTAATGTGTTTGGGATCATCAGTAGTGATGGTCGGGTTGGTACACAGCTAGTGCTCCTGTTCCACTACGGTTCTACTCCACATTATGGCAAGAACAACTTAACTAAGTAAAAATAAACAGCAGTCCATCATTACCTTATTACAAAACCCTTTTTGTTTACTGCATCATGCCATGTGTTCCTTCATCATTTGGTTTGTTTTCAATATTAATCTACAATGTAAAAAAAAAAAAGCAGTGCAGTGGCTCCACAAGACTAACTGAGGCTTGACAGGGTTTAGTCACAGGAAAAGAAACAATAACAAAATGAGAAAGAAAGAAAGAAAGAAAGAAAGAAAAGAAGGGAAGAAAGACAGAAAGAAAGAACATCACAATGGAAGAAATTAAACAAAGACAAAAAACAAAAAAGTAAAGAAAGAAACAAAGAAAAAGAAAGAAAGAAACCAGAAAAGATTACAGAATGAAAGAGAACAACAAAATAGAAGAAATGAATGAAAAATGAATGAAAGTATGAAAAATGAAAAAGAAAGTAATTAAGAAATGAAGAAAGACAAAAATGTGATTTTTTAAAACGTGATGAATAAATAAAAAAATTAAACAAAGAGAAGACAGAAAACAGAAAAAAGGCATCCAAAGACAACAGAAAAAGTAAATAAAAGGAAAGCAAGTGTTTAAAAAAGAATGGAACAATTAAATAAATTGGAAAAAAAAAACAAAAGGAAAAAATCAGCATGCAAAAAAAAGAAAAAGAAGAAAAGAAAAGAAAGTTGAAAGAAAGAGGCAAAGGAGGGAGGAGAGAAGAAAACAGTCTCAGAGCCTCAGAGATGGAGAGAAATGGAGAGATTTAGAGTGAAAAGTGAGGAGGTGAGCTCGGATCAGACAGGATCTGTGTGAAGAACATGAGAAACTTCACCTCATGTGAGAACAGTTATACGGTAAAAAACAACCGGCCCTCACATTTACCCCAGAAACATCCCAACCTCAGCAACACCAGGCCTTTTCTTATGAGCATATTGAAAATCTCAACCATTATTGGCTGTTAGGACGTCACAGAAAGTCTGGCCCTGATGAAATGGAAATCAATAGGAGTGTCAGTGGTGATCACCGGCTGCTGGAAGAACAGAGCCCAAATAAAGCTAATCCTCTCATATCCGCTCCAAAGTTGTTAATGCTAGCCAGGAGATTTGGGAGTAAGATTAAGCTAACACAGGGGAAAGCAATGATGAGATTTTAGAGGGGAAAAACAAACAAGCAAGGACAGTTTGATTGGAAGAATTACTTTAGAAGACATAAAGGCATTAAAAGAGCAATACAGGAAAAGGGGGATGGTAATACTACACTATAGAGCTTCATAGCTGTCACAGGTCTGGAGATGATTCCTATAATAATCTAAAATAAACATGTTTTTGCATATATGCGTTTTTTCATTCTTCCATTGTTTTCACTGTTGTTCTAAGAGGACGGGTGCAGATTTGAGCACCTGGGGTTTTGTAACCCAGTGCTTTCAGAAGCACTTGAGCACCTTCTTTGACTTCTGAAAATAATATTTAAAACTGTTTTAGAACAGTGTGTATTTGACATTAATGTTACTAAATGTACTAAATAAACCTAAAAAGATTCAATACAAATGCTGTTATACAGTAAATAGAGATGTTATGTTCAGTGTATCAGTGTGTTTCTTGCGGAAGTCCAGTATTACTCTAGTTTCTATCAGAAACCTCGTTTGACTCAATCAGTCCTTCATTAAATTAAATAAGGAACTGATGATGTAATTTTACAAATCCAAACAACGGCTGGAGGAACCGAGGAGGAATCTGGAACCGAACCTGTGTTCTCCTCACCAACTCACACAATATCCACTATTTTTACAAACAAAACAAATCTTGATACTTCTTCCTGCTTTCTTGTTTTTTGCATTTATTTATTAAAGTTAACTTTGCTAGGAGAAAGATACTTTCTTATGCAGGGTAATAACGACTTTAAAGAACTTGCGTAGGTGCTTATGACTTTTGCACAGAGCATAACAGGAGTGATTTTTCCCATTGACAATTCACTCATCCTGATGCTAATGACCTCACATCCTCAGAGCCCTGTGTTCATAACACTTTACTTTCCTGATATTTGTTTCACTCCTCAAACCCATCATATGTTTCAAATGACTGATCAGTAACAAAGAGGACATGGGGATGAGATAAAATCCTGCTATACTGAGCTATAAAGCACTTTTATATAAATGTTGACAGGACTTTACCCAAGCAAGACTCTTGGGGTAAGCTAATGCATCAGCTCAGCTAGTATCACTAATTTATCTTCAGCTGAAATGGCGGCGTGAGAGGTGCGCGGTGGCAGCAGTGACAGCTCAGGCCGAGTGTCTTGTCCCACAGCGATTTACACAGCAAAGCTGCTGGCTTGCCTTTGTTTGATCCAGGCTACAGATTATTCAGAGCCACACACACATCATCTGTCTGAGCGCTGGGGAAACAGTCTTTTCTAATGAGATTGCTTTATACTCGCAAAGAAAGAAACTGAGACAAAGATGAGGAAACGTCTCGGAAAGCTGCTCTCCCCTCTTTACCACACTGCATTCAAGTATGTAGAACAACTAATAATGAGGATTAGCCTGATTTCCCATGAGCCCAAATGTAATCATCAGCCATGATGCCTGAGGTTTGCTTCTTTAGTTTTGCACTGGAGCTACAAGGCTAATATTGCTACACCCACCAGATTAGCTCTGTGGAAGTCTAAATTGGGCACCTGAATGGCCTAGTGGTTAGGGCGTTGGCCCTGCAATCAGAATGCTGTGGGTTTGAATACCAACTGCTAGTCACCACTGAGGTACCCTTGAGCAAGGTAGCGTCCCCCCACACTGCTCCCCGGGTGCCCCTCGTTGGTGGCAGCCCACTGCATCACTTGGTGAATGGGTTAAATGCAGAGAAAGAATTTCACACTGTTCACATTTTGGTGCTGTGGTGTGTTCAACTACATCTCAAACTGACAATAGGTCATCTCAAATGGACTTCAGATTATCTAAACAACTGGTTAAAAAGTCATAGAAGCATCAATGACGCCTGGATTTTGTTCATGCTTTTGTCCAAGGAAACTCCCATTACACTCAGTTATTAAGCTTATGTGTGAAGGTAAGATTAATGTTAGCTTAATTAGCTATCAATCTAGTAAGAAGTTAATATCATTTTTAAAATAAAGTAATAAAGTCCCCTAAAAATAAAGTAATAAAACCAGTAGTTACTGAAATATATTTATGTATATGTATATATTCAATACAATGTATAATGTTCTTCCTATGGACTATAAACAGCATCACATTTCTTGAAAACACTGCATGCTTTCAATAAGAAGATGCCCCTCTGCAAAACATCATTATAACCTGAGGGCTAGACGCAGAAAGACCCTGATCTAGTGATGAGGAACACACCTGTGGCTTCAGGCAAAAAGAGATGCTCACCATTTGATGCAGCAACGAGCTGGCACTGGACGGCAGACAACATTCATTATTCTCTTTCTCTGTTTTTGTCTCTTTCATCTGCTATAAATACTGCTCAATCTCATAAGTGGGTCATGAGTCGGGTGTAGCAAATGATTTGTGTGTCCAAAGAGGTGCCATGAATGCTCACCTAGAGGACATATCAAATGCTCCTCTCAATCAGGGCTTCCTTTGTTGTGTTAATCATTTTTTCAACATAGACCACACACACAGTCTACAATGCCTACATACACACATACACTAATTTGTTTGTATTCATTGTCAGGATGTGGGTTATACATATATATATATATATAGAGAGAGAGAGAGAGAGAGAGAGAGAGAAAGAGAGATAGCTGTATTTTTACATGTAATTTACTTAAATACATTTCACTATAGTGTTAAAATACTCATGTGTTCGCCTCGGTCACAGTGGTTTTTTTGTCCCTTGTTCTGTAATGTGCCCCTTTGTGTCATGTTTCTAGCTGCCTCTTTCATGAATGACCAGTTCTGACAATAGGGCAGGTGTTGTCTGAATATTGTTTGCATACATAAATGCATAAAACATGTACGAGTGTTCAAGAGCTAAAGATGAGTCTGATGCGATGAAGTGAACGTAGTCTGTGTCGTACATAATGAGAGAAGTTAGAGGAGCAAGACATTAAAATTCTGTCCTTATCAAGTAAACAAACCCATGTTCTCTCCTTGAGTTCACACACTTCATCCCTCAGGCTCAAAGCCACCTAGTTAGAAAGCGTCGTCTCCAGGGTGTCACTGATTAAGCAGTTGTACTAATTAAGGTGCCGCTTATTTTTTTTTTAGTTGTGCTATATTTATAAAACATTTGCATAAAATGTATTTGCGTATGCATTTTAAATGTAAAGCATAACAAAGGCCGCTTAGTCCAGGCATGGCTGAGAGTGGGTGTATGTGGTATAACAGGTGTGTCCTGAGTGTTCATGTGCTTGTGTGTATTTACAGATAATTTCAGGATCAAAAACCAAATCCTGAATTCATAAACCGCTGGACTGTTTACCTTTATTATATGACATCTAGAAACATACTGTATACATTAGGGGTGTAACGGTACACAGATGTCACGGTTCGGTACGTACCTCGGTTTTGGGGTCACGGTTCGGTTCGGTTCACTATACAGCAAAGTTAAGCAACAAAAAGTTGTAAAGAATGAGGCTTGGTTTGTTTTCGTTTATTTTAAATAAACAGCAG
>JBBPDC010180805.1:0-15927 GCA_037974485.1 Hemigrammopetersius urotaenia | reverse complement strand
CTTATGGGCGGGCCTTGGCCAAAGAAAGCTGCTATGAATTCCAGACCTTCAGCCGTCAGTCTGAAGGTCTGGCTACGGGAGACTAGGCCTAAACTAACTGAACATTATATTTTACTGTTCCCCCTGAGGGGGACTGTCGAGTCTATTCTATAAAGTAGTAAGAGGAAGAGAGAGAGAAAGATCAGCTCTCACCTGGAGAACCCAGCAGAAGCTGCACCACATCATCGTATAGTAGCAGGGTGGCCGGTCTCTGAGGAAGCAGGTACAGACTCACAGAAGCATACACTGTCAGAGAGAAAAGATAGAAAGTGAATGAGATTTGAAGAGCTTCACACATCAACAGGGCTGTTATGAGTAATCTGAATAAGTGATGATTGACAATGCATATGATTATGATACTTTTATATCCTGGTACTGGTTTCTAAGAGTAAAAAAAGATAAACACGCCCATTTAATGCATTTTGTGGCATTTCAGTAACTTTTATTTATGTCTATAGTTTATTGTTCCATTCTTTTGCAGTAATGTATTGTGGAATTGATAAGAAATCCTTGGCTTTATATTTTTCCTGATACAGTCTTCATTTTTAGGGTTTGGCCTCCTATTTATCATTCTAGTAAATAAATAAATTAAAAAATTCAAATAAGTTCAGGATATACTAACAATACTCACATTACATACAGCACACAATAATTCCACAATCTGAAGAAGAAACTGAGGAAACTGTTTTTCAGCTCGACTGGACAAACACCAGATATTTAGCTCTGTGGTTTTTTTGAGTGCCAGCACATGTGTGAGGACCATGATTCAGCAAACCTGAGTCACCAGGCACACAATGCTACAGGCAATAAGAGAAGCTACACAGGAAACTGAGCTTTAGCTTCAAAGAGCTTTGATAGCGTGCAGAAAGCCGAAAGTAGTGTTGTATAACAAGAAATGCATACAAAATATTGTAGTACTTCCCACAAACAAACTGAATCTAAGGTGTGGTCTTGTAGTGCTAGTGATGTCTGAATTCTAATGCACTTAAGAGTGCCCCTCAGAAAGCAGTTTCCAGTTTTCCAAATGGCAAAATCTTTTTGAAAAGTGTTCAATATACAGCACCCTACAAACTAAACCTGTGAAGCATGGAAGTTTCACCAGCTGATGGCAGGACTTTTTTTATTTTGTGATGTTAAAAAAGCCAGCCTCCCTTTGTGTTGAGTGAAATTGTCTAAAAGTAGTGACTTAAAATCCCATTAAGAATGTTGCAACTTTCTCCCGTGAGCGTATTATTTTACAGATATGAAGGACAGAGATAATATTATTATTATTAATAATAATAATAATAATAATAATAATAACACATTTAATTTATAAAGTACTTTTCAAAATGTCCCAAAGACACTGTACAATTTTGAGTAGAAAAACAAAACATAAGGGGAGAAACATATGGACATGAGGCAAGAATACATACAATATTAGACTATTATGGTAGTCAACATGGAAATTATAACTTGAATATCAGCTGGAGAAAGTTGGAGGAGGTGGGTTTTGAGTCTTGGATTGCCTGATGTGGGTGGGAACAGCAGCAAAAGCCCCGTCTCCCCAAGTCCAGAGCTTGGTCCCAGCTGTTGTGAGGAGTTGTACATCAATGGACCTAAGGCAAGGTGCTGAGCTTGGAGGAGAGAGAAGGTCAGAGAGTCAGGGAGGAGCTTGGTTGTTGAGGGCTTTGTAGTTGATCCCGATTTTGACAGGGAGCCAGTGAAGGTCGCAGAAGACAGGGGTGATGTGGGCATGTCGACAAGTGGAGGTGAGAAGCCGGGCAGCAGAGTTCTGGACATATTGTAGTTTATTTAGGATTTTGAATGGAAGGCTTCTTGTTTCAAGCCTGATTAAATCTCACTCTGACTGAGTTTTTGGCCAAACCCACTCATTCAGAAGTGCCTGTTACCTTCACAGTTATGATATACTTCTTGATTTTGTATTAAATTAAACAGGTCATGAAACTGTAGAATACATGCTGTTACATGATTGTCTTTAATTAATACTATTATTTAGATCAATTTAGGTCAAAACACATTTAAGGAGCTACTGCAAAATAAAAGTAAAAAAAAAAAAAAAAAGATTGTTATAAAGATTTAATTGAGTTTTCTCCACAACTGTAAAATGTGCCGCCTGTCATTCGGAACTGATTCACGCTCTTTATAAGCAGTTACATATGGATTGGCAATGTTCCAGGAGACTGGGGCACACTGGGAGCTGTAAGCTTCCCTGCCCAGCTCCATCTGCTGTGCTCTGTGCCTGGACAAATGACTCCCCACTGAGGTGGTATGTCCTCACCCTGGTTCATAACGGGAGTTCATAGTAGTAATAGTTCACTGGTGCGTTTTGTTATACACTGCGAAGAACATTACAATGACAATACAGTATAACCACAGCACAGATCCACCTATATTTTCACTAGAAACACAGTCATTCATACCACCTGCCATTGAGCTTGTGGGGGACTGGACCTTGTTTGTTTTTGTGGATTTAATGGAGAATATGTAGGATGTCTTCAATAGACCTGTGATGCATTCACCAGGAATATTCACCTGTTTAAGCTCTGCTGTAGACGCACACGCGCACACAGATGCTCTGAACAGAAGGGAGCCTGCTCTCTTTAATAATATGCCCAGCAGGTACATGGAAAAGAGGATCTTCCTCAGAGGAGGCAACACAAGAAAATATGAGATATGGAGAGATAGTAATGCAAGAAAATGTAAAAACTAATTTGAAGGAAAGGTGATCTGATGTGATCAATTTAAAGTCTACCTATTTTTGGTAAAGCTCTCCTCAATTTCCAGTAAGTGTAAAAAATTCTGGACTCTACACTTCCCCACCAGTCCTGTTTGTGCACAGCAGATAGGCGTAAACTGCAGGGCTAGCTACAAAACTGAACTGATAGTTATTAGAAGAATTATCCAACTTTGATAGTGAAGTCTAATAGAAGAACGGTTAACAGCAATAACAGCATTTAAGACAAGAAAGAAAAGAAAATAACAGAAAACAGAAAGAAACAGCCTGATCTAAGAAAGAGCAAATGTTGGATTTTTGATGCTAAGGCAGCTGAAAAGTATGACTGCAAGCTTGGCAGGTGATTAATGAAGACTAGTAACAGTGCATGTGGGGATTGTACCTTGCTCAAGGGTACCTCAGTGGTGTCACTAGCAGTCCTGGGATTCAAACCTATGACTTACTGATTGCAGGGGTACCTCCCTAACCACTAGGCCACCAACTGCCCTGATATGCTTTTGCTAGTAAGTAAACACTCTGTCCACCAACAGGGACACAGTTGCAGTGGGTACAGCCCATTCTGCTAAAAAGCAGCATGGTGAAAAGGCCTCTGAATTACACAGAAGCTTGAAGCTCCACAGAAGATGATATGTGCATGGTGGAGTTCAGCTTGGAACTCAGAGCACATAAAAGGACTAAATACATTATGTGCAACCATGTGCTTTATCTTAATGCCCTAGTCCTAGACACTTGCACTTTATTAAATACATTTGATAACCTAACTTCTGGACCCCCACACATTTACATGGTGGTGAAGATCACCACTGTGACCAATGCTAGCTTGATAAGGTAACAAGCTAAATTTAAAAGACATATCTTATAGTCAAGCAATGCAAGTCCTCTAAAATACATTTAACAAACAACAATGAACAAACCAGTCTCCATCCAAGATTAGCTAGCTAATTCACAAAAAGGTTTTCTTAGACGTCTGAGGGAGACAAGCTGGACACAGTGAAGTAATGGTACGCTCCACTGTAGGGGTGATTACAATTGTATGATGTGTGTCCATATGATGATAGGGTTGGAACAATATTTTAGTGTTTATTATTAAAGTGAATCATTAAGTGTCAGTCTAAGTATAAGACAATCTGAAGACGACACAGTAGAAAGGAGTCACAGATGTTTGTGGGGGGAGAAAAGGACAAAAAACATTAAGTAGGTGGAGCTCAGAAACCAGACATGGGAATACAAAAGTCCCCGTACAGGACTACATGAACTCTTAAGTGGAAAGCAAGTGTAAACTAACCAGTCCACAGAGGGGTCCCATCTGCGAAAGAGAGAGATATCACTGTTCAAACACGCTTAAAGCAAACCCTTTGGAGCGGATTTCAGCAGTGACTTTGGAGCAGCCAGTCAGAGCTGCGAGCAAAACCTTGTCTCTCCGAGTATGACTCATTCTGAGTTTGCGTGACTCACACAGATTTTGAGAGCGGCAGGAGAACAGTCTAGGCTCCGGGACACAAGGGCTCTTTTTAGCACTCCTCCTCTGTTATGAATAAAAGACAAGGGAACGGGGGCAGGTGGCTGCATCTTCATATGTCCCTGTGCTAATACTAACCCTGAAAAGGCCCGTCTTACTGGTGACTTACTGTCCCGTTTCTGAGATGGCAGAGTCACTCTCCATGGTTCTTTGTATTGACTTTGTATTCAATTAAAATTAATTTTGGAACTTATAATTATGATGTTACAGCATACTTAAAGCAAGTATGAAAAATGATGTCACATGTTAAAATCATTTCCTGATCATGTGAATGTTCTGATTCATCAGAACATCCACAAAAACTCAAGAGTCAAGAGTCCCAAAACACACAGCAGAAATACTGACCATTTATAGTCTTCTGTTAATCCTACCAGTTGCTGCAGAATTGCAGAAACCACGTTGCACAAGGATGGCGCCATCATGCTGACATTTTCAGCTTCAACATGTGGAACACAGATGAATATTAAGGTGTCCAGCGGACTTGCCAGTATAGTTGAGGCCAGCATTGCAATAACAGTAAACAAGCAGCAGACATGTACAGAGCTTCACTGCCATAATCAGCAACTCATGTGCTTCCTAAACCTGAAACTGCAGAGAAGGCCCTGATGCAACTGGGACCACCAGAACAACCAACCTAGGTGTTTTGAGGACAGGTACACATACATTATATGGTCGAAAGTATTGAGACACCTGTTTTTCAGGGTTTGGGCTTGGCCCCTTACTTCCAGTGAAGGGCAATAAACTTGATGCTTGATGCCATTGTGGACAACGTCATGCAACTTCGTGGACAGCGTTCAGTGAAGGAACATTTCTGTTCCAGCATGACTGTACTCCAGTGCACAAAGCAAGTTCCATAAAGACAGGGTTGGATAAGTTAGGTGTGTAAGAACTTGACTGGTCTGCACAGAGCCCTGACCTCAACCCCATCTAACACCTTTGGGATGAACTGGAACAAAGATTGTGAGCCAGGCCTTCTCGTCCAACATTAGTGTCTGACTTCATAAATGCTCTACAGCAGCGGTGTTGAACTCCAGTCCTGGAGGGCCCTGGTCCAGCATGTTTTGGTGATTTGCCTGCTCAGAAACACCAGGTTCATCGCGCCAGTTAATTTTCAGGTTTAGAGAATATGCTTGAGGAGGAGAACCATCACACTGTGCTGGACACCAGCCCTCCAGGGAGTTTGACAGAATGAAAGGGCACAAATTCCCACAGAAACTCTTGAGAAATACCTTCTATGAAGAGTGGAAGCGGAAAGCCTTTGAAGAAGAGCGGAAGGTGTAATAGCTGCAGAAGGGGGGCCACCTCCATATTAAAATCTATTTATTTGAATGCAATGTCATTGAAGTCCATTGTTGTTGAAGTGGTCAGGCATCCCAATACTTTTGTCCATATGGTGTATGTGCATGCATAAGCATATTGTTGCTATTGGAACAAAAAACCTGAAGCTCCAAAATATTAATTTTACTGGAGAAAACTGCTTGGTCCATTGCTTATTATCTGAAAACAAGGTAAAAAGTGGTATGCCAAATTAATAAAGATAAATAAGAGCTAGCCCAGAACCAGCTAGTATACCCTTTAAAAGACACAGAGGACAGATAAATGGTGTTTGACAGTAAGGTAGGCCAGAAAAAGGCATTTGGCATGCAAGCTAAAACTGGATGATTATGCAACGCCCAGAGCATCACCATCACATTAAAAGAAGTGTTGGAAGCTGGAAGGACTGCTGATGACACAGACTCCAGAGACTCCAGAGCATATGCAGTTCAAAACAACTCCCAGTGGGATGCAGACATTGTGATATACAAAATCTAACATGCGCAAAAGCTTTCCATATTTATTCAGCAAATCTAATGATGCAAGTCCTCAAAGAAGCCAAGTGATGTGCCGTGTTTCCTCTAGATATTTTTCTTCAAGCAAGGTGGCCCTTTTGAAGCTCACCATACTGTGATTACACTACACATATACACCATTACTTTTTAGAACTGATCCGATAAGACTCCTGATCTGAGTTTGGTTCGAGTCTTTTTCTGCTCTTTTCATTATTTTTCTTGTAATAAAATGGCAAAGTGGAAATACCATACAAACTCACTGTCTTATTATCCCTCCTTATATGTATAGCACCATATTTCAGTAAAATCCCTCCATTAGTTTTATTTTAGGATCAAGACGATTTTTTTTATGTCACTTGTTTGTTTACTTCACCATGCTCTTCTTGTGTTCTGTTATATTGCATTTGTACATTTGTTTGCTGTTTTGATTACAGAATGTAAATATTATGTAGATATGTAATTAAATTACATTTGAAAACATCAGTAATAACTCAAAAATAATACTGACTAATATCTTGAGTGTTCATGAAATGATTTAATGCATCAACAAAATGATGATTGTTTTGGCATGATCAAGAATTATTATTTTTTTAAATTGTATGCAGCTTTATCACCAGGGATATTTTTCCATTTGAATATAGCCTGAGATGTTAATATATTCAGTTAAAACCAGGCATTCCAGTACTGAAGTTGAATTATTATGGATCAACACATTTTTGTATCCCTAACCACATCTAGAAATGAGCCCAAACCTTATAAATAGTTGCCACCAGTGCATTTACTGTAGGTCAAGCAATAGTGACCACACTGCCCGAGTAATCTCAGAGAACAAGATCTACAGGAAAATCTTCTCCAAAAGACTCATGTGTCCATCTGCGGTCACTAAGTCCATGAAAGGGCCTTCCCTCCTAATTTGTCGTGGCTGGAGTGGAGATTAGCGCAGGGTATGTGTGTAATGCCCCCACGAGGGACTAAAGCCATGCTGGAGATGCTTGTACTCTGCAGTCCAGACTTGAGTCGTGAGGGTGGGCCGCATTTCTCGTTGCTTCTAAAAGTGGAGTTCCTCACGACTAAGTGGCCTCCAGCTGTTGGTGCAGACAGCTTTGAGCTACGCCTGATTTAGCTGCTTAAGGGGCATGAGGTATGAACACGAAATGGGCGAGGCCGAGCAGTGAGGGAGCCGATCAGAGTGGAGCTGGACAGAGATGTAACGGAGTTGACAACTGGATGTGCCAGCAGTGCAGAACCATAAACATACCGGAAGAAACCAAATGTTTTGAGCATCTGTTGTGACGTAACGGTTTGGCTGTACATACTGTTATCTGTAAAAATAGTATGGACAAAACAAGGCTTCATGATGCTTTTGTATTTGGGTGCTTCGGGCCTCTGACATGTCGTCAAAATAAAATTTTGCACAACCCTGTGTTAAGCTGTCTGTAAATCTAAGAACACAGAGCTTATTCATTTTTTCAAGACAAATCAGAATAAACCAAAAGCAGAGAGTTTAAACTGTAGCCAACAATTATAAACTTCCCTTTAAAAAGTATTTCAGTTGATTTATTTCTTCTGTGATGTAATAGTTAAAAACTGTAACTAACCAGGAGGCAAGCAAAACTATGATTAACATACAAACCTCAAGAAAGAAAGAGGAGGTGCTGGTCCTTATGGGTAAACAAACAGGCCTGGACTTTAATTGATACTGCAGTTTAATTTGCAAGGGTAATAGTGAAGGGCCCACTTATAGTCATGCGTGAACACACCACAGCACACAGTGCGAACAATGTGAAATTCCTTCTCTATATTTAACAGTACCAACTAGGGGCCCCTGGGAGCAGTGTGTGTGGACGGTACCTTGCTGAAGGGTACCTCAGTGAGGACACTAGCTGTGCTGGGATTCGAGCCCACAGCTGCCCTCACACAGGATAGACAAAAAGTTAATTAGATAATTTCCCCATCATTCAGCCAAAGTTTTGCTTATGACTGTCCATGACATACAGTACTGTGCAAAAGTCTTAAGACATCTATCTTGCTGGGTAGTAATAATCTTGCTGATTTTATGTCATCACTTAAACATTTCCAAGCATCTCCTGGTGCAAGTCCAATAATACTCTGACTCAAACAATACTTCATAATACTAAATCAGGTGTGCAGCTGATTTAATTTCACAACTCCACGCAGTGGCTAGAGGCATCAAGGAGAGACAGAAAGACACTCAAATGGCTTTAAACAATTTGCAATTTGCAGAGTCTCAGACACAGATTGTTTTTTTTGAATACTTTTATTTAGAACAAAAACCCAACAGCTGGTGGGCTTCACCATGACTCTTCTGATGAACAACTCCAATTGTGTGCAAAGTTCTGATTCCATAATCTCACTCGCAGATCTCAGCCAAGACCTCTACAATTTCAACTGCAGGACTAAGATAAGAGATCGGTTCAAAAGACACAGTACACTGGGTTCATGGGCTGTATTAAATGACACATAACAATATCCATGCTCTGCATTGTACCCTGCGGCTATCACATTCATGCATCAGTAGTATGCTGCTTAAAGAGGAGTTTCATTACATCACCCAGAGGAACTGCCTCAGCAAGGCACACGGAGTTCATCCACTGGATCTGCCTTTAAAGCGCCCAGTATGTGCAAGCCTTAGTCTATACAGTAATGTAATAATTAAGTTTTAAGCGCCGTCTAAAAACACACTATATGGACAAATGTATTGGGACACCAGACCATTATACCAACAGGGACATTCATGACGATATTATATGATGAAAAAATTATATTTTTTAATATCACACTTCCGTCCCTCACTCCCGTTGCAGCTAGAACAGCTTCCACTCTTATTGGAAAGCTTTCCTTAATATTTTGTAGTGTTTCTGTGGGTATTTGTGCCCATTCATTCTGTAGAGCATTTATGAGGCTAAGCACAGATCTTGGACGAGAAGGCCTGGCTCACAATCTCCACGTGTGTCCCAATACTTTTGTCCATACAGTGACTCAGATTTATGTGACCCATACAGCTGTTACACACAACGGCAAAGAACAGTTAAGGTCTGAATCAGTGCAGAAACAACACACTTGGATGAGGCTCTACTCACAAGGTATGCGACTCGCATGCCAGGGGGCGGAGTTCGTTACAAATCCATGCTTGGATGCTGCGACGATGATCCAGGTGCCTGGACGATACATGAAGTTAACCTTTACGATGCCATCCTCTCCTGCTAGTCCAGAGGCCAAAGTCGACTGATTTCCATACACCTGAACTGCAGCTTCCTTCAGAGGTGAAAGGTCATTGTTGTCAAAGACCTGGACTTTAATCAGCACTTCTGTAGGTGGAGAGAAAAAAACATGCTAGTTAAGAGGGAAGTGAAAGGAGCATCATGCATAGCTGTGAATGAGAAAAAAATCTCTCCTAACGCTGTGTGCTTAGTGGATCTCCTTGTAGACTGTAAAAATGACTTGCCCTGGGCTCGATCTCCCCATTCATTATAGAGGCAACTCAACCACAAAAATAGCATTTCAATTATCAATACTTTGTCCCTGATCATCTGAAAAAGTTTATACAGGCGCACTAGGGGCGCCCAAAGTTACAGACCTGAACAAATTTTTCCAAATGCCCTTGGAGCAAGAGTGTCCTCAACAGTCACCTATAATAATAAAAATATTAAAATGTATGAAGAACAATAGTGTGATTGCTTATGCAGTCACACTTATAATAGCACTGTGGTCAGTATGCTTTTCAGGATACTCTGCATTCTTTCCCTTTTACACCACTAGCTCTGGTCATAACCATGGCAACAAATAAGAACATAAACATTGTATACTTCTTACCCATTTCCAAAAAAAAACCGTTTCAGCTCATGTAGGTATTTGGGGGAGTTCTCGGACTACACTAGCAAGCAGTAGTTGAACTACTGAAGCACAATAAGTCATCCCCCCCTCAAGCCCACATAGAGCAGATAACATGGCTGTGTTTAGACGTGTGTGTCCTGGACTGGACAGTTAAGAATGTGGCTTGTTTACAGTTAGAGGATCATACAGTGCAGAGCGCAGCTGAAGTGCACCCTGCCCCCCTTTCTTCCAGCAGCCTGGGACCTCTGCCACCATATTCGACTGATGCCGCCACAGCCACGCAAACACGGCCAAAACCGAAATATCTGAGCTGTAGCCTGATTCCTCTGGCCCAACCACGCTGTCTGCTGCCTTTCAAAGTGATGACCTGGTTCGCCTCCCCAGTAAAGTCTACGGGGACACGGTCAGACTGGCATAAATGAGGCAGAGAAGCAGCAAAGTTTCATTACTGTCCAGCTCACAATAGTTTTCATATTCAGTGCTGTTAAAGATATTTTAACCTGATTACTTGATTAACACTGATCAAAATGGACTTTGTGAATTGCATGATGTATAATTGGACTGAAATTCTGAATTGAAGTGAACTAAATTAAAGGAACTTCTAATGTAAGCAAGCTGAAAATATAATGTATTAAATATTAAAATGCTAAAAATTATTATTTTAGGTTATATTGTAGCATTTATATGGGCTTATTGATTATAAAAGTATCACACAATATAAAAATGTCAAATAATAAAGAATAGCTTCTGTATTTAATTTAAACAAATATGTAAATACTTTTTATTTGGGCAAAAATAACATGTAAAGGATGTAATCTAATAAACGCTTATTTTGATTTGGAACCATTTTGGACTGTAATATTCTACAGTGTCTATTTCTTTGATAAATCAACAATAAGCATTTCCATATCGATGCAAATCCCATTCTGAATGTGTGTGCACCCACTCCAACAATAAAGGCAACATCATGCTTCTTTAATATAGTGATTTAAAGCACATGGCTCTAATTTTGACATGCATTGATAATACTTTGTCATTACTTGTCTTATTTAAAACAAAATATTTGAAAAATTCCATCAAAAATGAAACATGCAAGCACCAGGAGGTGGGAAAAAAGACAATACTCAAATCATACTCTTTTTGTGTACACAGAGTGGCATTCCAAATGTTGGCAGAGCCAAGAAAAGACTGAAGTTCGAATCGCTCGAGTTTTGCTTCCAACTCTACGATTGCCACCAACTGTGTGTGTGAGCCGAGAGCTCGGAGTGCTTGAGCAGCTCCATTCATGCGCTGATCGATTTGCCCTGCTGGCACTACTGTGCTTCCGTGGCCTTCACCACCTCTTGTTTTGATTCTAAATGGGTCAATTGATGCTCGTTCCCATGGAAACAGGAAGGTGTCAGCGGGTGAGACGGGGAAACTGGGCCCCTGCCTTTCCTAGCAAGTTGGACATGTTTAGAGTCCCCTTTAACTTCACCATCACTAAAATACACTAAAATATGCTCAAAACTGTCAACAGTTTAAAATGAGAGATTTTATTCATGAGTCAAAAAAATATACAGTAATCCCCCAGTTTTACAAGACAACACATTCAGGATACATTTCACTGTGTGTTGTATTTGTATGACTATGCATGTGCCAAATAAAGAATCTTGAATCTAGCAAATATGCTCCGCTTTTTTTTTTTTGCTTTTTCCGTGGCAATGTTTTTTTTTTTTTTTAAACTCATTTAAGTTCTTCTGGCTCCCAGTGTGTGGCTGTTGGAACCATATTTAAACCTCTCTAGCTCTCTCTTACCCTCTCGTTCATGACTTTTCCGGAGCGCACGGATGGTCCGTATTTAAATCTCTCTCGCTCTCTTACTCTCTCTCTATCCCTCTCTCTCTCTTGCTCGCTCTCTCTCCTTCGCGACTTTTCTATATTTAAAGCTTGGGTTTATCATGAAATTTTTTTAAAGGGTAATGTATTAAACTGAGTTTAAAATGAAATGAAAGTGTACTGGGAGTATATTTGGGGGCATATTTTGAGTTTACACTATTAAGACATTTTTTTGATCAAAACACAACAACGCAGTTTTTTACTATATGCAGGTGCTCTTGGAACGTAACCCCTGCGAATAACAGGGTTACTGTATATATTTTATTTGTTCATTTTTGCATTGAAACACAAAACACATTAAGGCAGTAAAACTGTCAAAAATCAGAAAAAGCCAAAAGTTATTTACATTTTTCTTCAAAAAAAAGAATTTTTAGCCAATTTACATTTACGGCATTTATCAGACGCTTTTATCCAAAGCGGCTTCCATTCCCTACCTACAGGGGGCAGTCTCTCCCTGGAGCAACTTGGGGTTCAGGGTCTTGCTCAGGTTCCCAGTGGTGGTTATGCTGAAGGTAGGATTCGAACCCGTGACCTCTTGGTCCGGAGGCAAGTATCCTACCCACTGAGCCACCTCCACCCTATCATCTATCATCTATCATCATTCATGCCAGGAGTTGTAATCAGTTTTCATTGACTAAAACTAGACGGAAATAGTTCATTCAGACTAAAATAAGACTAAAACGCTCAGACTTTTAGATGACTGAAACTAGACTAGACAAATAATAAAATAATTTTTCTCCCCCTGTAGTATCGAAAATAGTATTGAGTAAAGTACCATCCTTAGTATGGGTTTTGAGTTTGAAATTTCAGTTTTGTGACAAGCCTACCAGAAACTATAAACTAATGGCCTGTACCTCTTTGGTAAAAAGTCAAGAGCTGTTTGAAGATCATGACTAAAGGCTCACAGACGAGTGCTGAAGTCTAAATCTAGTGGAGTGTTTAGTGGCTGGATGAGCCAAACCTGTGAACGCTGGATTCAGGAGTGCATTTATGTTAGAACAGCACTGCTGCTGGAGGGCTCGGTGTTCGCAGACTGTTTGAGGAGAGATATTGATGAGTAAAGGCATTGATTTGAAGCAGTTTATTTATTCATTTATTTTGTTTGTGATGTGAAACAGCCTTCAGGTGAAAAGTAATATACTTGATTTATATTACCTTTCAAGCAATGCAACATAAGCTTTATAAGGTCTAGTTTTCTCAACCATGTAACCCTAGAGTCACATTTAGTAAGACTTTTTGTGTTCTACTAAGACAGACTAGATAGAAAAAATATGAAAATCATGAACTTGTAAGAAGACTACATAATTACGAACTTCATTTTATAATTAGTAGAGCCCCCAATTGAAACTACTTTATATTAGTTTCACAACAGACACCAGGATGCTGTTAATTTCTGATGATTTGAGGATTTCATGTCATGTCTAAGTCAGCAAATTTTGGTCTAAGGCCCCTCTTATGGACAGTAAATGTCGCTATTCCCCTTGTTCTCCATCCACCAGAACGTGTCCAATTTGACAGCGTTCACAAGAATTAATGTGAAATTTTCTCCAAATCGCCCACCAGTAACATCTCGCTTTGCTTTCAGATACTGAGGAAGGAGGAAGCCTACCAGGAAGGCCATAGGTCTCAGCATAATTTAGCGTTCAAACAATGCTCATTTAAACATTGCTCACAGCCAGCATTTCCTGCACAGGATTTCGCCTCTGGTCCATTGTTTGAGCTGGAACACTTAGGTCAGCTTAGGTCAACCAGACCTGTAGCGCACATGCGAGCCCTCAGCTTCAGTGTGTGGAGAAGAGAAACAGAAGCTAAGCCCATTGATAGATTTTATGCAAAGTCCTCCACGTATTGATACACTATATGTACAAAAGTACTGGGACACCTGACCATTACACCTACAGGGACTCTGGATTCAAAGACACTGGATTCAAATACATAGACTTTAATCCACCTCATGTCTTTATGGGCCTTTTGTTGTACAGTGGGGCACAGTCATGCTGGAATAGTAAAGGTTCTTCCCCAAACTGTGTCCAGAAAGTTGGAAGCATGGCGTTATCCAAAATGCCTTATGATAGAAGCATTCAAATTTCTCTTCACTGGAAGCAAGGGGCGTAGACTAATCCCCGAAAAACTGGTCCAATACTTTTGTCCATATAGTGTATGAACCCATTAAACCAAACAAGGGCTAATTACCCTTGGGGTGGCTGGTGGTTAGGAAGTTGCCCCTGCGTTCGTAAGGTCATGGGTTTGAACTGCCAATGACACCACTGAGGTACCATTAATGTAACATCCCCACACACTGTTTGCGAGGAACTCCTTCACTGGTGACCCACTGCTTCACTTGGTGAATGGATAAAATGCAGAGAATTTCACACCATGTGCTCTGCTGCGGTGTGTTCACACATGACAAAAACGGCCACTTCACTTACTTTACAAGGCTGCAATACAGTCACAAACACCACCTCCCCCACCTACTCTAGGGTCTGTGTGACAAAAATCCAAATGTGGTGCAACATTCCTCCACTGACAGTGTCATTCTACAATGGACAGCTGATGAAGAGGTCTGCCCAGAGACAGACTGTGGAACCCATCCAGAGAGAACAACGTGCTGATGCTCAGGGCAGTGTGTTACAGACGCTTTGCCAAACTGTGTAGAAAAAAGAAAAAGAAAGGAGAACAACCCAAGGTAGCAATGGAAGCCAAAAAGACATGTGGGTCAAGCTAATTCTGTCTATGAAGCAGATTCTTTGAAGACAACTGAAGATACTTCCTCTCCACTCTTGTGTGTTTTAGATATCCAGTTACTGTCGTGAATGACTTGCTGATGGCCATGTGGCTGGTCACTATATCCTATTATTGACACAATGGCCCCATAGATGGAACTCTGCAGTGGACACAAAGATCTTAAAGTCCTGTGTATCAAAGTTACTCACAGAATCCAAAAATCTCTCCACACAATACACTCCACAAGAATTAAGGCGCGCATGTTGGTTTAGATAACTAGTGCAGATGATGCTAGTTAATATTCATGACACCAGACAGGTCAGAAACAGAATCAGAAAACTATTGATCCCTGAGAACATTACTTATGACTGCACAGACACTCAGAGAAACAATATAAAATATAGACAAGAACAATATAAAACAAAGTCAAAATTAATCCTCCATACAGAACACACTATGCCATGTACACAACGCTGGATTTAAATACCATAGCTAAGTACCATCGATTAATAGTGAATTACTATTAACACAAATGGTGGTTAGGGGTCTGTTACTGCACGTAGTAGAGCTGTGTAGTATATATTGACATGAGCAGTGATATTTCACACGGTAGGACTATTGCACATAAGATACTGGTAATAACAAATGTAATTATTTACATTCCATGCAGTGTGTAAAGGAATTTTGCCCAAATTATCCTTCAAAGTGACAGAAAATTAATGTATCTTACTGTTACAGTCACACCACACCACTCTTACTCTCACACCACACTATCATCAGCTTCTGGCACCTCTGACTGAAGCTTGTGGTGTCACTGATCAATTAAGAGATCACTTAGTGAAGCATGTGTATTCACCCAAGCAGGAGTGGCAGTCTATCAGCAGGCCAGTGTTAGGTGATCACCCACATGCAGTCTCTCCACCATACACAAAGCAACTCACTCAACACAGTAAATACTAGGGATGTCCTGACGTTTTGACTCTCAATATCAATCCGAGTATTGAAATACTGAGTATCTGCCAATACCGAATCTGAATCTCAGGCCCTGATCCAGATACATCAAATTTATAACCCACTGTTTTCATAACCCGGAAGATTTGCATCCATCTGATTATTCACACTAAAGCAGCCTAATTCCACCCATCAACACTGTAGTTATAAGGAGTGTCTCAGTCCACACTGTCTTTTGTAAATTTTGCAGCCAATCAGAACAGCTCATTTACATACATTAGTCTTAAAGGCAGAGTAGTAAATACAGACCATCCAAATTAGTGGTGCAACGGATCAAAAAACTCACGGTTCGGATCGGATCACGGTTTTAAGTCACGGATCGGATCAATTTTCGG
>JBBPDC010180789.1:0-15929 GCA_037974485.1 Hemigrammopetersius urotaenia | reverse complement strand
ACACACACACACACACACACACACACACACACACACACACACACACACACACACACACACACACACACAGAATTCTGCACAAAAGCATGCAGACATGCACGTGTGAGCCTGCTTTAGTCATCCGTGGCAGAGGAATATTCAGGTGAGTGATGTGCTTCTCTCTCCCTCTCAGCTTCCTGGGCCAGACACCAGCAGTCAGTCCAGACCCACTGCCAGCATCTCTTTAATTTAACTGGGAACATGATTGTTATTCAAACCGGACAGTAATAATGCAATGGCCAAATTTAGCTTATCTGGGTTTGAGAACATGACGATTGAAAACCGGCATGACTGGTGACTGTATCACCACTGAAAAACCATCGCTGATGAATATCAATACCATCAGTTAGTAAAACACTGTTACTACAGACTATGTTTTAAAGCAGTTACTGAAATTCTCATATCAATTGGGTTCTGGTGTCTAGTCCTCATGTGTGTCCTAATTCTTAATATCTGGACTTTACTGTGAAAAGTAGACACAGAAGATCTGCCATCAAATTCCTCATTAGGAGTCACGCCTTTGTCTCATCTCTTTCAATCCTTCACCAAAATGTACACACAGCTTGCTTCCCACAAACAGTTGCTAATTGCAGGATCTGTGTGACAGATGAAATAATACTTAATGAAGGATCTCTGTGAATTCCTAATTAAACTTAATAGTGCAACTCGGCTCTTACTAAACAGAAGCAAAGCACTGAAGAATATCAGGTTTTGGCATCCACATGAAACACTGAAAAATAGATCTACATAAATTACCTTTAATTTGGTGGCAATTCTTAGGTTTGGCATACCTGAGCTCATACATGTGATGGGTTGGTTGCTCTGAGGTGCCACGTGAAGCTTTGTGGATGTACAGTGAAGTATTAAAGTGAACTTTCGCTTTCTGTCATCCGTGAACACACCACAGCACACCGTGTGAACAACACAAAATTCTTCCCTTGCATTAAACCCATTCACCAAGCGAAGCAGCAGGCAGCCAGGAACACAGCGCCCGGGGAGCAGTGTGTGGGGTACCTTGCTCAAGGGTACCTCAGAGGTGCTTAGTAGTCTTAGGATTAATAAGTAGCGTAAAATATTACTTTTAGCGAGTGCGTTTTTGTGTGATTTCTCAAAACTAATTCAGTAATACAATACCTGCAGTTTTGTTCGAGGTCATCTGACACTGATGGTGTACGATTCTGTACATCAGCAAGATCAAACGGGTCAAAGATAGTCTAAACTAAGGGCTAAACAAAAGTACATGTTTATCTCAGCATTACGAAGAAACATGCATATGTTTAGCCTTTAGCGTTCAGCTTTAGCATTCAGTGGATACATTAGCAAAAAAATATTTAAGACAAGTAATAATATTAACCAAGGATGCACCGAATACCGAAAATGAGGAAACACTTGCCCGAAAACCGAAACACTGAAAGAAATTATTATATCAATTTTCTGTAATATTGCTGGGACAATATTATGGCTGGGACTATGTGTACTTACCGCATTGCAATTGCATGAATTCATATTCATTAATATTCAAAAAAAAAAATCTGTTACAAAACTATGGAAATATTTATTTAGCATTCAAACAATGCACAATTTGAAATAAAATATTTTACTTGTCCCCCCTCATGAATAACCTATAACAAAATTGTGTAGTAAAACAAACACTGGCAGCCCATATATTAACTGTAATCACTGGAAAACGTTAGCCACAGACGGAGTGGGTGTGCTCAAAGGGTCTTGCCTCTTCTGTGCTTGATCGGAATGTTTTGATTTTATATGATAAATGAATCCTGATGTTGAGAAAGTCTTATATATCCCCCCTCTAAAAATTTCGGCATTGCGCGCTTTACAAACTGCTTTCTGTGTGTCTTTTTTAGATATATATCGACATGCGCCACACGGCAGACTCTAATCCAGTCTGGAGCTGCAGGTTGTGGTTGCTTATTGCATCATCACTGATTTGGTAGCGTAAAATTTTTTTTTTTTTTGAAAAACAGTGTAAACACACTCCCTGTTACAGCTCCCTTCCCCCCCTCCCTCTGTCCTTGGGATTTTCTTCATCTCCCAGTGGGAAAAAGAGCTCCAACAGCTGGCATACACTGGGTTTTAGACTCATTTTCGGTGAGTTATATTTGATTTTAGGAGTAAAACAGTGCTAAACCAGCTTGTGCACGCTGCGCTCACACTGCTTCTCCTCTCCCCCTCCTTCTGCACAGGAACTAAAAGTCCCCCCAGCTGTACTTTTATTTTATTTATATCACCTAAAATAAAAGAACATTTGACATTTTTGCTGTTTAGCTGAGCATGTGTGCGATGCCACTTTAAACTGCCCCTAGCATTTTTAAATGTATATAACTAGCGTTTTTTTTTAAAAATGTATCTATCTTTACTTCTATGGGAAGTTTCCTTTACTTGACAGGATCCCCAGACAAGGTTCGGGATGACGTCTGAAGTCTTGTGATTCACAAAAAATGGTCTAACTTCCATGACAGGAGTTGTTGCTGTGCAACGACCATTTATGAAAGATCAATGCTGCTGGAGGTCTAATATTGTCCTATACAGTGATAATTTTATTTTGTCATACCGCCCAGCTCTACTTCCCACACAGTAAACTCAAAACAGTCCTTTAGAGCCTCCTCGCGCTCATCTGACCATCTCTGCACTGTGGGGGAGACTGCTGGCACCCTGCGTACTACGCAGCTGAGACAGCTTTAAAGCATAGCTAGATTAAAGGTGAGACGCACGTGTAGATCAAGCTTCACAACCAGGGAAGTACAGACTCAGGGAAAGTGTTTCAACAAACAACGATTTCATTCTACGCACACTGATCATATTTCCATGGATGTTTATATGTTTGTCAGATCTGCACAAATGATGCAACGATAATTAGCTTCCCCATGAGTCCCAATGCTGCGCATTTTCACAATGTATGGTTCATTAATCCCTTGAAATGTGCACAGCTAATGACACCGCTCATTAAGATTAGAAGTGCTTTAGTTTTCTGTTCAGAGTGGGTGGAGTGTTAAATGAAGGGGACAAAGGATGTTTTTAGAAAGCTAAATAAAATGGAGAAAAAAAAACTATAATAGGCAATTGAACTAGAGAACCAGGATTTCCATATGGGTCTTTTAACGCAAAAATATTTACAGTTTCTTTTAAAGGGAATAATAAACATTCAGCTCTTCGTGGTCCAGAGTCAACAGCTCTACAATTTCTGCAAGCTGCAAAAATTGCAAGTTTCAAATTTGCATGAAGGCCATCTCCTTGAGCCCTTTTTGTTCCATTCAAACAAAACTTCCCTAATATCAAACAAAATTCATTCAATATTCGTTCTCGATCGTGAGACTTTCGATTTCGCCGCTAGTTTTTCAGTTTCGCTGCTGGCTTTTCAGTCACTCCGCCCCGTCTAGCACACCATAATGAACATATCTGATTATCTGATCAATACTTACAATTGATTAATCGTGGAGTTGATCTTGTGCACAAATCTCATACGTGATCCTGACTGGCGGCAGTTGCTGCTGTCTGTCTTAGAAGCCCACGTATCCAAAAAAAAAAAAAAAGGCAGCGTATCTCGCAGAGTTCCGGGGCACGGAGCTGTCACTCAAATACCTGCTGGTAAATGAGGCAAAGCCCCGCCCACACGAGAGATCTGCGCCAGAACTGCAAACGAATCCTCAAGCAGCGAAAACGTAAGACGGGGCGCAGTGAGCTTAAATAAACCAGCTGACTGACTGTGGGTGTGACTACTATACTCATGCATCTGTTATGTAGTTATAATACAAATGCATCTGTTATATAGTTATAATACAAATGCGTGTTATATAGTTATAAGTCATACTATTATTTGCTATACCAAAGATCTAGATAAAACTGCCACATGTGGCACGAAGATTGAGAATGACAACACGAACAAACAATGCATTTGTGTGCAAATGGCCTTTATCATACGGGTCATATCTCTGTTCAAATGTTTTATTATTGGAAGTCTGCAGTTCATTATTCATAGTCAGCTCTGACTGCATGCTATGTACATTAATGAACATTTCACTACAGTCTCCTTGAGCACAATTATGCAAACTCTGACAAAGTTTCAGTTTGTGGTATTTTTCAAAGCTAAAACATAAATCCAAATGTTTTTTTATGATTTTACTGCTACCCTGCTTTTGTCATCCTAAAGACAACCGTGGATTCCGAAGCTTGGTCACTCTCTGCTGCACTTCCTGCCACTACAACCTTTAGCCCAAGTCCATTTTTAGATATTTAGATACATGCGTTTGTGAACTCCATGCTGCTTTGGGGTTCCTTTTTATTTCTGATGGTTTGTTGACTCCCTGAATGACAAATGGTTTCACTTTTTGTAATTTCTACTTAAGAAATGATAGCAATAATTATATAATATTTATAGCACCTGTGCTGATTGCTTTTCACACACAGTCTCTAGGCTAAAAAAATTCCTTGACTTATGTTCTTCTCTAGGGCTTATGTATTGATGGGTTAGGCGTTGGCTAGTTATTATTTGGACAGTTGTTGTATAGATGCTCTTACTGCAGTATCTTGGTTAAATAGTTGACTCGGATTTAAGCTGGTTTTCAGGTAGGAAACAGTCGTGGAATTCTTAAGCACTGATGTACGTCGCTCTGGATAAGAGCGTCAGGTAAATGCCGTAAATGTAAATGTAATTTTATGCAAAAATGTCTCCAGGCTTGTCTCAGTCTGTCCAGTTTTGAAAACCAAATTTCCTGTGTTTTAAAAACATAGTACATAAACATTACATTTGAAAACAAAAGCTGAACAATTTTTAATGTACCGATTTTGTGAACACATACTTATTCCACAGCAATTTAGCACAACCCATTATTGCCTAGTGTTTCAGCACGCTCTGCCTTGGAAATGAAGTATACTAGAGGGCTGCATGAACAGAAGTCATTTACATTTATTAGTCTTAAAGGCATGGTAACAAAACATGGGAAATTGTAAAATGGTCATTTAAAAATAAGATGATGACTTTGGCACATAAACCCATAAAAAGATGCTGGAAAAGTGCTGGATATGGGCCTATTAAAAAATAACATGGAAAGTGACTAATAAACAATGTTTATATGACTGTCCAAACATTTTAAAAGGCAGGGTGACTGCTCATGCTTACATAGCCTGCAGATCCCTGCAGGACATTTTTGTGAAAGGTTTGTGACACCGTGGGCCATACGGCTCTTGCTGCCCCTGCCCCTGGAGCAGCCATGCTGAGGCTAAGTAAGGTCCAACAATCCCTGCATGCCACCTCCTACAGGCTCCACATCAATCTACACAAATTAGACACTTAACACAGACCACTATTATCCAAATAGAGACAAGTCTGAACAGTTTTGGCCATATCCAGTAGCTTCATCTTAGTGGCCACTGTATAAATCCGGGATGCATTGAGTTTCTGCAGTAATTTGTCATCTCTTTATTGAGTACAACCACAACAAACTCAGTGCTAGTGGAAAAAGTATGTGAAACCTTAGAATTAATAACTGGTTGACAAAAAAAAAAACAAAAAAAACATTTTTAGGCCAGTGCTGCATTTTCTTATCAAATAGATATCATCAGTCCACAAAACACTTTGTCTGTGTCATCTTTCGCATACAGCAATGTTTGTGTTCGTAAGCTGCGGCTTCCTTTGTGGTGTCCTGCCATAGACACCCTGCTTGTTCAATGTTTTATGTACTGTAGACTCATGAATGCATTACCTCACTGATGAGCCTTCATTGTGCTCTTTTGACAGGGCGCCCACTTCTTGGTAGAGTAGCCACAGTCAGAAATGTAGAATGTTTGCCTAACTGTACACTGGTGCATCCCTAAAGTCCTTTGAATCACTTTGAAAACCTTCCCAGCTTCACATAACCAATTCTTAAACGTTGATCCTCTGAAAGCTCTTTTTGGTGATGTATGGCTCACATAAGCGGATTCAACAAAAAGTTCTAAAAAATGAGGCGTGGTTTGTTTTTGTTTATTTTAAATAAACAGCAGTGTATTAAGGAGTAAACACACTCTTGCTTATATTGTTATGTATGTGTAAGGCAGCAGAAGTGTTACGCCAGTAGGTGGCACTATTGCACCACACTACGACCTAGGTTTATGATTTACTTGTGCTTTTTGGTCCCTCTGTGATTCCGTATTACTTCAATCACGTCTTCTCCGTCGTACCGTGTATTCTTCGAAAGACATCATGTACCGATCCATGACCCATGTACTGTGACAGTTCGGTACGAATACATGTACTGTTACAGCCCTAGTTAACACTATAAAATTTTTATATATATATATACCCTGCCGGTCCAAAACAAAGGTAGCTCTTCAGCACCTTGGACAGTGCAGACTGAGAAGCGCTTGCTGGTGGTTGCCACGGCCGGGTTGGCCCACCGCCACTATATATATATATATATATACACACATATATATTTACACACACACACACACACACACACATATATATCAGATATAGCAGTTATATCACCTGCTCCTGGAGCTCCAAATATGGTCTAAGGGAACTGCACAGCCAGTGCAATCTCATCTCTCCAAAGCATGCTCCTGAAGAGCTGTTGGGAGGATTCCCACCATGCAATAATGCAGTAGTAAAAGAGAACAGCTCTGGCTAAGCACTCCCCAAACTGGGCCATCAAAACACGGTTGGGCTTAGGGAAAAGTGGGGTAAAAAAAATAGCACGAGTCTGCCCCAGAAACAGAGCTAAACAGAGGGAAGAGTAAAAAAAAAGCAGTCAAAACAACAGAAGAGCAACAAAAAGATTACAAAACCTAAAGGCGGATTTTACCTTTTAGCACAAAAAGCAACCAAAATGCATCCAATGAATCTCTAATCTTTCAATGAACTGCAGCAAAGTAAAGCATGATAAATCTGTCAAAACGCATAACCATTCATTAATCAGCATTGTACATTGTGCAGCGGGTCTGAGTAAGGCTTCGTAATTAGTTATGATTGATAATCCAAATAGCTTTGCTGAATGTGTGGCATCACTGAAATGCAGGCACAGGGGGAGATGCAGTTTAATGCATTCAAAACCTCTCCAACAAAAAATCTGAAATACACTCATTATATACACTCATGCATTAAATTGTCCTGTCAGTTCCCAGCACTTAAAAAGCTTACTCTGCCCTCCCACTACAGTTTTCTATAGAATTTGTCTGCTCAAAGCATTAAGAAAGAACAAAGAGAAGAGCTGTAGAGTGTTTAAAAAGAGAGGTTGGGTCCTCCTATGGTCCTAGTGGGTGTGTGGAGGACTGGAGTGGCGTTCATAGATCCCTGAATATTTAATGAGTGGAGAATTCAGATCCTTTCAGTGACGTGCTGTCATGCAGTATAGCGTGACATCCCTCATGCCTAGCTTTGAGGGGAGCTGGTCTCGGGGGCCAGTCAGATCTCTGCTGATCTCTGGTTGGATTCTCTGGCATTAAGCAATGTCCCATGGCCCTGTGAGTTATGACAGAGAGACCGGGAACTTTCTTTTTATTTTTTTGCTGTTATTTTATTTTAGTTTTTTTTTTTATTTATCAGAAGTTGTCCAAAATTCCTTGGTCCAAGTTAAAGCAAGGCTTTTCTTTAAAGGGATAAATCAAATGTACATAATTAAATATGACATGATAGTTTGTCATACTGTGTCAGAAATCACACAGACAAGTCTAACAGACATTACTTAATCTGACAATGTAATGAACGAGTGTGACAGCTTAGGCATACAGTTTACACAGCGCTAAACGGTGGTGTGTAAGCTTCCATTACTTATCTATATAAGCATCATAGCGTCTGATCAAAATGTAAAAGTAAAGACCTAACAGGTCTGGGTTAATAGACCACATTTAGAGTGAAAACGATTTTAATTTCATTGATTGTGACAGAACACAGTCAGCTTGAATGTGAACATCAGCCATCAGTGAATACTGCTCCTTGATATATGCTGGTCTGGCAAATAAGAATTAGTTCTGTTTCGATATAAATATCAGCAATAAAAAATGAAAATCATGTGCAAAGATCTTATCTAAGCATGTTGAGGGTGGGTGCGTGTGATAGACTGAGTGCAAAGCCAATGCAGAAACTGAACAACAGAGGGTGTACTCACACTAGGCATGGTTGCCGTGAACTCGGCCCGAGTACGATTGTCCCCCCTCCCCACTCCCCCTCTGGCCCGCACTCACATTGGGTCTCAGCGTTCGTGCCGGGGAACGTTTATGTCATTATGGTGGGAAGGTTTCAGGATAAACAGGAAGAGCAGCGCTCTCGCTGAACGGAGTGGAGTCCATCGCTCTGTTTACTTTTTTGATAGTAATTTTGAGTCGTTTGGTCCACGGTGGTCCACAGCCCTCTCACAGCCTGTTGCTAAACAGGTCTATCGCTTTTGTGGCACGAAAAATGGTTTTGGAGTGTCGCTCAAATGTGACGTCACGCGTCCTGATCCGTACTCCAGCATGGTTAGAGCTCGCACTACATGCGAACCGCGCCCGAGTCTAACTGAACCACGCTCTGGCACACCGTTTCCAAGCGGGTCAGGGACGGCTAAATGAACCGCGCCCCGCCACAGAGCACTCACACTAGTCAAACGAACCGCGCTTTGGTGGTCATGGTTCAAACTGCCTAGTGTGAGTACACCCAGAGTCAGGAATTGAGTAGATGCAAGTGGATAATCAATCACTCCAAACGCCACACAAACTCATCCCAAAGATGGTTCCTCTGTTCATCCTCTAGCTCACACTTACCATCCCCCATAGTAACATTGGGTGCCAGTGTGGCTGCAGTAGAGCATTCTAATAGCAATGATTTTCTCTTTAACAGATGCATACAATGTTAAAAAAGTTATACATCATTAGGTCACCGTGCTACAAAATGAAGGAACTTTCAGTGAGTGGTGTTTCTGTAGGCAACTCAGTTGATAAGATCTCACTGAAGCATTCTCACAAAAAAGCTCTGATTTCCTATAGGCTACATCTATAAGGCACTCGAGTCAGCCCTGTGTTCTTGGCAGGAAAGCAAACAGTACTGCTTATGCAAGCTGTACTTTCGAGTGTACGCAAGTGTGTGTACATGTGTGTGTGCATATATATGTTTGGCCCAGACCAAAAATGTTTGAGCTGTGTAAAGTAACACAAATCTCTCTCTCTCTCTCTCTCTCTCTCTCTCTCTCTCTCTGGGGACGAGCACACATTATGCATATGGATGACCAGCGTTAGTGGGAAAAGGGAAGGGGGGGGAGTTTATGTTGAAATTCTGCACATTGTGGCTGGCTCCGGCATAGCATGAACAGACAGGGCTGTTGAGGGGGTCTTAATTATGTAAAAAGGAAGAGATGAGCTTGTGTTTGGGCTGCAGCAAGCGACACACACCAGAACTCAGTGTACCCATCCATCACCTAGTCACAGTCACCACTGCAATGGCCTGCACTGCCCTCTCTTCCAACAATAAAACGGTTGAGAATGACACAAACATGAAAGCTTTCCAAAGAGCCCACCACAACATGCAACCAGTCATCCTCTTTGCTCAAACAGCAGTGAGGTGGTAACGCCACACACCAACCCCATACCACATGGGCCGGTAGCAGCCTAGGGAGTAAAACACTTGCCTGTGAACCCGATGACTACAAAGTTGCAGCTTCAAGCCCCACCTCCTACTATTGTGTCCTTCTGCAAAACACTTAACCCCCAGTTTTTCCCAACCACACACAAACAAAAGTGATAATGGGAGAGAAGGGGAGGTCCAGGACCTCTGTGGGGAAACATAGAAATTAGACATTCAGAAAAGTGACGAGTAATCTGAGAAGTCTGCGTAAAGAAAGCGCTACAAACACATTTTCTTATTTATGACAGTTATGCTATCAGGTGACATGACATGACAGGTGCAGGGAGTGTATGGCCAGGCATGCAACTATAATGCAATGAGGTACAGCAGATACTAGTCAGTGATCTAAAAACGTGGCTCTAGCCCCTTATTTACCAGTTTGTTTATTTAAGATGTCTTGGATGTATTGGTGGATGTACTGAATCACAATGCACAGTAGGTCAAAAAAACTGACCAAAACTCTGTTCAGCACTGGCTAACTTAACTCTACCACTGTCTTTCAGGTTCTGTATGAACACATTTTTCATCCAGAAAAGTTAAGATTTGGCCTCAAATCAGCAAACTAATCTGGCTAGCAGAGAAAATGCTAAGCATGACTGTGTGTTTTGCCCACAGAGATCAAAAGGAGAAACGCTATTCAAGTTAGGTCCTGGTTGAAAAATGACCACTTTTTCAATAATTGATGTAATCACTCGCATCAGGTTGGATTATAAATTCTGCTCAGAATTATATATTATATATAATACACTATATGGACAAGAGTATTGGGACACACCTCTCATGTACTGACATCGGGAGGCAGTCTTGGTGCTTCAGCAGACCAAGACATTTTGGACTGCGCCATGCTTTCAATTTTGTGGACCCATTTTGGCAAAGACCCTTTTCTATTCTAGTCTGTCTGTGCCCCAGTGCACAAAGCAAGGTCCATAAAGGCATGGGTTGAATGAGTTGGGTGAGAAAGAACTTGACTGGACCACACAGAACCCTGAACCCCATCCAGCATTTTTGGAATGAACTGGAACGGAGACTGCAAGCCAGATCTTCTCGTCCAACATCAGTGCTTGCGAAACGAACGGGCACAAATTCCAACAGAAACTCCACAATCTTGTGGAAAGCCTTCCAACAAGAGTGGAAGCTGTAATAGCTGGGAGAACCAACTCTTAAAGTGTATATATTTGAATGCATCCTCACTAAAGTCCCTATGGGTATAAAGATCAGGCATCCCAATACAGTCCAGTGTGTGGGCATATGTACATTATTTCCAGAACAAAGCACATTCAACTGGCAAGGGAATCTGCACGTGGAGATTCGCTCACATGGGGAACTGGAAAAACGGTGTAAGAAAAAAGAAAACAAACATCAAGAGGTTGTGCTTTCCGCACAAATTATTTCACCATTTTTTTTTACCACCCCTCTAACTACCTATAGGGACAAAAAGCAGCACCTGTACTGGAAAATAGTGAAGAACAGATACATTTTCCACTAGTACACCCGTAACAACCATCCCAAACAGCAGACTAGATGGACACAGACCTCTTCAACTGAATCACAGATACAAGTAGGCCAGGACACAGGGCCTCGCCTTCAGACCATCATGCTTGACTGAATCCATTTGTCAAGTGCAGGCAAATAGGTGACGCGTCCGTCATCGTCGCCTGTCCCCAGCCACGTGCAAAGGCTGAGGAAACTCTAGCTGACACCTCCCTTCCAGTACACTCTCCAGGAAGACCCCAAGGACATGTCTATCAGAGCAGACCAAACATCAAATGATGTTCCCCTCACCCACTACCTACAGAAAGATGCACAAACATGCACATCTGCTTGGATATGGCAATGCTCTGCCTGTGTCCCTCTGTCTCTCTCTGCACATTAAAAATGTCGTATCATGGGAAAATGTCCATTGCAGCACTCAACAGGGAAAAAAAAAAACACAGATCAAAGAAGTATCTAAAAAAAACAGTGTAAGCAAAAATATCCACAGCTGATAATGCAGAAAGCTGAGGTCAACAGATCTATTTGAGCTAGCATGCAAAAATGTATTCTGAACTGCAGAAAAATGCAACCATGTAAATAAGAAACAAAAGCACCTTAACTTTTACACAGCCCTCACTCTGGAGATCAAGTGGTGCAGGGCTAATGGCTGGGAGAAGTCATGTTAAGACCAACCAGTCGCAACCAGCTTGAGCTGAAACGGGAAAGTCCTATTACAGAGAGACTCGTTAACTGCATTTTGTCCAAGGCTAGAAAACCACTTCTCAGCAAATGCCTCTTTTGGCTTTGATCTCTCTCGTGGCTTTGCATTTGCTCTAGGGATGCACCGATTGCAATTTTCTTGGCCGATTCCGATTACCAATTTTTCTGATACCGATAGTTTCCTCAGATAACAGAAAATTAGAGCTGCTGCAACATCGACACAAAAAAAATGAATGTAAATGTAACGTGGTACTTCTTTTCCCTGTTTACTAGTTACTTTTATAATAGTGACATGATAGTGGCAGTTCTTCAGAAAATACAAACAAAAATCTAATTTTCTTCAATATAAAGCTTTATTTTCATAATATTTTTTTTTTACAAATTTAAATAAATAAAATGTAATAAATACACCCCCAAATAAAGCTAAAAATAATGCAAATACAACTAAATTTTTACATATGCTTTCAAATAATAAGGGTGCAGTGAGTGAACAAAAAATAACTAGGTACCTTTTTGTTTTGGCAAAAAGCCACAAATAGAACAAAATTACAAGTTTATTTTGGTAAACAAAAGCATTTCTGTCTTGTTACCAGAAAATCCGTTTCTTTTTTTATTTACCACATTTCCAGCCAAGCTAAACGAGTGCTCACTCTCAACGCTTGTGCATGGGGCAGCGAGGTAGAGCCTCGGACAGGTGTAGCAAGTGCAGGGAAACAATCTTTGTTGATTTTCCAGTAAACCAAAGCTTTTTCACTTCTGCTGCTTGGCATCTCCGAGACGTACAACTTTTTCATCCTCTTTGTTCAAAGTAAAGAAATTCCAAACGGCGGACATTTCAGCATGTCTGAGGCTGTGTTTACGAGACGCGACTTGTTGATGCTTGGCAGTAGGCGTGTCTTCCACGCCGGGAGCGCAGCAGCGGCAACCAATCACTGTTGAGCAGATTTGAATGGCGGCGCTCACAGAAAAACGCCTCAGTTGAGCGCACACATGAGCGCAGCATGAATGCGCGCGTGTCTGTGCTGCAAGTAAAAAGCATGCACAATATCGGTTTGAAATCAGCAATCCGTTTCCGATCACTGTTTCCGATCGCTGGCCGATTGATCGGTGCATTCCCAATTCCAAGAGCACCTGCGTATAGGGCAGCCAGTTCTCATTTATGGTAGCCATCCAAAACACAGGCACTGAGTATATATATACACAAAGTGTGTGTGTGTGTGTGTGTGTGTGTGTGTGTGTGTGTGTGTGTGTGTGTTCATGTGGCTGTATCTTCCTTTCCAGAATGCTCAAAATAATGAAGTGTCCAAAACCATGACAAATAACACAAATGTGGCCGCCACTACACACTCATTATTTACAAAACTGCAGACATGCAGAGTATAGAAAGGAACTTTTTCTCCCAAAGAGTTGGCTACTTTAAAAAACTAATAGAAAAACAAATGTCTACCTTATGCTTTAAGCCGCTGGACACTTTATTGGAAACACCTTCTGAAATCAGCTAAATAGACAGGCTGTCAAGCTCTGCTGCCAACTGACACATCCATATTCTCCTCCCTTTTTGTAAGAAAAGAACATACACTTTTTCCCCATGTTCTCTAGTGCAGAACCTCCACGTGTACATCTACTGCAGTGGAGGGGAAATCGCGTGTGATACGGTGTTTCTATTCACCTTCATGCATGTTATATTGTCTTGTGCTTCCACTCACTAGCAAATTTACACGCACCAAGTGATTTTGTTCACTGGACGCTTTATTAGAAATGCTGATTAGAAATCACAGGGAATAAGTCTCTAATTTTATTTCAGCAAGTTTTCCAGCAAAGTGGCCAGTGAGTCCTCCAACAAAGTAGGTAGATAGCAAACAAGGAACATCATAATATCAATAAATAATTGCTCTCAGATTATTCCCGTGTCAGAAAAGGCTTTTAGCACATTTAAGTTATTAATAATGTGGTAAATCTACTCACAGTAATTCAATTGTCTTATAGTCTTCTGTGAAGTTATTCAACACATCGTTAATTTTTTAGCAAGGACCATGAATTAGTCAATAAGTCTCATTATCAGTAGATGCCTTAAATGATTCAGCGAGTCCTATAAAAGATTGAGGATTTACTCTGAATTATTCAGGATCTACCATGAAACTGATGCAGTTATGAGTGTGAGGAACCCACCTTACGACTCTCGGAGTTTTAAAGGGTTTAGTGGAGGACCAAAGGCTTCCAGGAGATGTTTTGGACCTCAAATAAAAATATAAACTTTAGTCCTCCACTTACAAAGGGTTAAATGGAGCATGGGGGAAAAAAAGAGTGAAAAACAATGTGATGTTGCTTCATTAATTTAGCAGTGAAGTGAGCAGTAATGAAGAGCAGGATAAGGCCTGGAGCAAAAAAGCTATTAAAGCTATTCCTTATCTACCTCCCGCGAACCCAGCCGGGTATTTTTGGAAAGGCTGTGCATAGATCCACCACATTAGTTACAGGATAAGCACTGAGGACTAAATCACTTTGACGTGTTGCCGCCTGACTGGCCGTTGCCTTTTATTAGCTTGGAAAGCAGGACGGAGCAGGTTTTTACTCAACTAATTTACTGTAAACCCCCTTTCCTCTATTGACAAGAGAACTTGATTAACCCTGACTGACCTCCAATGTGTCCAGCCTTCACTCCTCTTATTGGCAGATAGAAAACACTGAGTGATAGCACCTGACACCTAAATTAACCTATTAAACCCCAGATGTGTTAACCATTACTCCAGGACTTCACAATACAAAAGCACATCTAACATTGGCCTGAACCAGTGAAGAAACAGGTGCAGATGATTCCAGTTGATATACTGGTGCTGAGTGGATGGAACTCCTTCATCTAGGCTCATTGTATCTTTAGGTACTTTGTAACCAGTCCCAGTAAAACATTTGTTCCCATTTCTTTAATTTAATCTACTCAGTATGCCATAGATAAGACAGTTTGTCAGTGGGTGCTCAAATTAGAAAGACATGAGTGCGTGCTCAAGAATGTGTCAGCAATAGGCAAATCTCAATTGCAGTCCGGCAAGTCCCAAGTCAGTATAGGGAAGTCTTAAGTTCAGTTATAAGTCAGTACTGAACTTGAGTCAATGCAAGTCTAAATTTGAGGCCTGAATAAGTACAGGTGAGTCTCAAACTGAGTCCCAAGTCAGTAGAGGTAAATCAGACCTCAGTATGGACAAGTCTCAAACTGACTGCATTGTTTAAGGTGCTAAACCGTGCACTGATTCAAATTACATTCTAAATATTGAACTCAAATACATTCAAATTGTGTCATGAACTGAGTGAATCATTAAACTACTAGGCTATGTAGAACTTGTGAAAAGCACTAATACTAACAGAAATATTTTTGTGAATGTGCATGCCTAAGAAGAGTAGACAATATCCTTCAGCGCAGTGTGCGAGTATATATTGATGCACGTTCACACTCCCAGTGACTCCTATGAATTATTCAGAGCTTAGATGTTTTTTCCACAATGAATTGACTATAAGCCCCTTTCCTTTGCTGACAAGAGAGCCTGATTAACCCAGATTGACCCCCAGCGTGGTATTCGTGCACACTTTCAGGAGCAACGAAGCCACTGGCCGCTTTCTGGGGGATTTTAGGCTAACCATACACGTTTCCTGAGGTTAGCGTTTTAGCAGCGCTGGAGGTTTCAGAGTTGGTTTAACAAATTGACCCCCTTTTTCACCGTTACCAGGGTCACAAGCTCAGAAACCTATTTGTCTCCAACAGCTTAATTAACAATATAAATCACCCATGGAGTGGTGGCATGATTATATAAGGAGATGCAGGACTGGAGTAACCAGAATAATCAAACTCACCTAGTAACTGACCTGAAATCAGGAAAGCTTCAGGAGTTTTACAGTCAAAACAGAGAGACTCAGGAGGAGCTCCTCAGAACATTAGACTCTTAACCAAAACATGACACACAGCTTTAATTGTTCATTATAATACAAACTGAACTCTCTACCTCACAGTAGCTCACCTGCCTCTCTACCTCACAGTATCTCACCTGCCTCTCTACCTCACTGTACCTCACCTGTCTCTCTACCTCACTGTACCTCACCTGTCTCTCTACCT
>JBBPDC010180761.1:0-15930 GCA_037974485.1 Hemigrammopetersius urotaenia | reverse complement strand
GTAGGGTTTATGTTTGGGCGTGGTGGACGAGGCCCAGACATCACAAAAAAATGCAGAGCATATCTGCAGCTTCTACTTTGATGCTGGGGTTTCAGCGAACAATTATTAGTTCGGTTCTCAGAAAAAATCAGTTTTGGACTGAAACCACAACTGCTGATCTGTGTTAAAGTGGGGGTTTACTGTATATACATTTGTTCTGATAGTCAACATCAGTGCAATGCCACTAAGTAAGGGCTGCCATCAAGCAGGTGACAGGATGAGGAGGAACTCTCCAAACAGGTTAGAGACAAAGTTTATAGAAGTGCAGATCAGGTTTAGGTTACAAAAAAATATCACAATCCCTGAACATCCCAAGGATCACCATTAAATCCATTATTAGAAAATGGAAAGATTATGGCATTATTAGGGCATTATTTAGAGCAGCAAACAAGAGGCCAAGGATGACCCTGAAGGAGCCAGGCTGCTCTACTTTAGAGATGGGAGTATCTGTCCATAGGACCGCTATAAGGCCCACACTGCACAGAGCTGGGCTTCATGGAAGAGTGGACAAGAAAATAACGCAGAGAGTTTGAAATTTGCCAGAAGGTGTATTGAAGACTCCCCAAACTTCTGGAAGAAGGTGGTGTGGTCAGATGAGACTAAAATAGAACTTTTTGGCCGTCAAGGACAAAACTTTGTCTGGAACATCGACAGGGACTGGGAAACTGGTCAGAACTGAAGGAAAGATGGATACTGTAAAATATTGAGAAATTCTTGAGAAAAAAAATCCAGAGATTTGAAACTGGGATGGAGGTTCACCTGCCAGAAGGACAACTACCAAAAACACACACTGCTAAAGCAACACTCCAGTGGTTTAAAGAGAAATCCGGAGAAGTCCGGAGCTCAATACAATTTGGAATCTCTGGGATGATTTAAAGATTGCTGTACGTCCATCCAACTTCAAGGAGCTGGAGCAGTTTTGCCAAGCTTGTGGAGATGTTTGCAAAGAGACTTGTTGCTGTAATCACTGCAAAAGTTGGTTGTACAAAGTATTGATTATGGTATTTCACAATAAAAATAATAATTTGCATCTGCAAAGTGGTCGCTGTATTGTGTAAATTAAAAGATACAAATCCCCCAAATTCCTTTAAAATTCCAGGTTGTAAGAGAATAATATATGGTGGGAGTGTGAATACTTTGGCATGGCTCTGTATATGTATGCACAAGATCTCTAAAGGTGTGCTGTGGTAATAGCAGTTGCGGATTGGACTAGTTTGCACAGCCTTTCTTCCAGATGCTTGATTGAATTAAAGTCAGCAGCTTTGAAGTCAACTCTCTCATGTTCCTAAAACCATTCCTGAACAATGCTTGGAATGTGGCAGGGCACATTATTCTAATGAAAGAGGAAGCCGACAGTAGGAAATGCTGTTTGTTTACTGTTTGTTTTTGCCTTGAACTAATAACTCACACTCCAATTGCCTCTGTAAATACCCCCTATTTATTATTATGCACATACTCTGTCCTGTTGCTGCTATATTTGCACATCATATTTGCACATCATATTTATTGTTCTCCACCTTCATTCTGCTAGAATACAGTATTTGTCATTATAATACAAATTCTATAGTACTGTAGTTTGCACTACATGTTGTCTTGTCCTGTTGTTTGGTTGCCTTTGTGTTTTCCTTGAACTCTCTTCTGTCTTGTCTACACTTGTGGTCTTGTGGTCTTTCTCTTTTTGTTCTTTGTGGGTCAATTTGTGTACATTTACACTTACTGCATTTAGCAGACGCTTTTATCCAAAGTGACTTCCATTTCCTAACAACAGGGGGCAGTCTCCCTGGAGCAACGTATATAAGAGTTAAGGGTCTTGCTCAGGAACGCAATGTTGGTTTTGATGAAGGTAGGTTTCAAACCCATGACCTCTTGGTTCAGAGGCAATTATCCTACACACTAGGCCTCCATCACCCTTGTGTACTGTGTGCATATGGTTGAAATGACAATAGCCCAACTTGACCTACTTGACTTGACTTGATTGACTACTGTTGCCATGGAGGGATGTACTTGGTCTGCAACAATGTTTAAGTAACATTCACATGAATGCTAGCACCCAAGGTTTCACAGCACCCAAGGTTTCCCAGCATCACACTGCCTCCGCTGGCTTTCACTCTTCCTAGTGCCTTCCTGGTGCCATTTAGGTAGCTCCACAGCACCAAATACTTTCAGCAATTTAGTCTACAGTAGCTCTTCTGTGAAATTGTACCAGATGGGCTAGTCTTCACTACTTTTTCATTACTGAGCCTTGGGCATGCATGACCCTGCCACACATTCACTGGTTGGACCACTTTTGGTAGGTACTAACCTCATACCAGATGTCCCCCATGAGAAATCACACTTAGAAACAATTCAGTTTCTGCTGGTGTCTAAGTGATTTGTAAACAATAAACCTTATGATGTAATAAATTTGGGATTCTGACTGATTAAACTCATAATTGCAGCAAAGACACCTTTAGCTGAATGGTTAGAAACATGATGGATGCAAATTGTCGATGCCTCGTTTTAGTGCAGGAAAAACAAATAAAGAGAGTGTGTCACAGAATTCTGTAGCAATCAAAGCCATTTTCAAACAATAATACACAGTGTAGTAGCTCTTCAGTGAGTAACAATAACGTGGCACATGGGCTTTTATAGTTGGATCTATTATCTGATCTATTATTGATCAGGATATTTCACAAAATCTTAGTGAGGTCTTTGAGTAAATCAATCTTCGGTTCTGCCTTTGTAGTGCAGAAGTAGGCTTAATCTTATTCAGGGAAAAAAACTTTCTAACCAGAGTGATTTAGAGGCTTGTTTAGAAGAGAACTTGAATGGAAACTGTCACTAACTGTGGGCTTAGTGGCATGATACTGAAATGAAGTGACGATTAAATGAAAGCCTGTCACAAGAAATATTGAGCTTTTTTCCTGCAGCAATGTGAGAGGAGATAATAAAAAAGAATATTTGTGGAGATGCTAGATGGCTGGAAAGCAGCCAGTGACAAACAGTAATTCAGTTCATCAATGGGGAGCGTTCCCCTCCTCCTTAAAAGAAGACCACTGTAGCTAACTACATGAAAGCTACTGGCAGTTTACAAGTGCAATCAATGCCCTCAGATTTGGCGAAGAATGAATAAAAGGGAAGTGTACATTTCACTCTGATTTTGTTTTTTTAAGGATATCATGCAGTAGCGACACATTTTGAACCTCTGTCAAATTTTCATGTTTCTATCAGTGAGTCCTGATTTGAGCTTCCTCCAGGACTTTAAAAAAGAGAACAGATAAGACTTTGTCAAGGAGGGCTTTGCATGGTCAAGGCTCCTTTCATTTTCTTTCCTCTCCAACTTTTTCAATTTCGCCCAGAAATACTTGCAGGTTTGCTCTCAGCCATATTGTCAGCGTGGTCTGGAGGAAATTGGCCTGTGGCCTCTTATTACGGCTCGGGGAAAAGAGAAAGCGAGAGAGGGAGGAAAAAAAAAAACAAAGGCAGAAGGGGCTGCCCCTGCTCCATTTCACATTCAGAACAGTGCTCTTCACAATACTTGCAAAATTATATTTTGCTAATGTTTAACACTGATGCACAGGCACGTACAAAGTACTGTAATTGAATGTAGATCAGGAGCCTCTACTTGTGTGTGTGGTTGTGTGTGTGTGCGTGAATATGAGGGGGTATATCTCTGACCTCATGATTCAGTGGAATTACAGTTCTGCAGAAAATGAGTCAGTCCATCGAGAAATCTCACATTTCACCAAAATTTGGAAACGGTATAATTCTTTTCGATATGATTCAGCTAAAAAAGTAAATACTGAAAGAATGATTGACATGCTTGAGCACAATAAACGATGTGCATTTTTATTAGGGTTATGCTAATAAAACAGTTTAATAAATGTTTAATCATTCATAAATTATAAATCATAATGTGTGTGTGTGTGGATAGGGAGCTCTGTAGGGACAATTTTGTCAATTGGAGCAGGTATTATATCTGTCAAACAAGAGGAAGAGGGGTCTTGGTTATTTCAGTAAAATGAATATAAGATTTGTACTAATTAGGGCTGTGAGTAGATTAAAATATTTCATCGTGGTTAATCTCATGTTTGCCATAGTTATATCGCACCTTTAAGTCTGTTCTTAACATACAGTTTTTAGTACCTTTATGAACATAGGAGTACACAAATATGAACTATATGAACAAAAGTGAAATAACATTTGGTTTGCAAACACAAATTAGTTTAAAGGGGGCTCTTTAACAGCAGTGTTCCCTTTAACATAGTCACACAGTTGCAGTTCAAATAATTCTGTAAATCTCAGCCTAAACATTAATGTAATCAATTCAAATATAAAACCAAAGATATTTGCAACTGAAGGGCATTCACTTTTTATCTAGTTTTATTATTGAAAAACAAGTTCCCCTCAGAGTCCAGAGCATGGGAGCGTAATGGCAGCTACAAAGAGGGACCAATTCCATATGAAAGTCTATGTATCTGAATGCAGTGTTTTTAAAGTCATATTTGGTGTATTGCTCAGGCGTCTTATATGGACAAAAGTAATGAGAGCGCTGTACGTATCGACTGGTTTTCACAGGGGTCAGGTGTCACATTACTTTTGTCCATATTGTAGCGAGCAGCATGGCAGGACTGTACATCCCATGAGACTTTGCGGTTGGGGGTGTAGGTTGGCCTTTTCTGTTGTTTTTGGGGAATGTTAGGGGGGGTAGCTTGTGTAGCAGTAGGGATTTATTATGTGTAAAATATGTGTTTGTGTTGTTATGTAGTTAGTTTGAGTCCTGATCACCAGTCACCCTCCTCCAGAACGTTAGGTGCAAGGTGAATCGCGAGTAGAGAGCTGTGTGGAGTTGTGGAGTAGTACCTGGGCATACAGATTGGGGTGCAGTGTTCTCTATGTGTAAATATCTGTTTCAAACCTGGCTGACCCAAGAAATGAAAAGACGTTTTTGATTGGAATAAAGTGTGTCTTCGCGTTCTCTTTTACGTTCACCACGATATTAAATAACTCAATGCACGCATTACTTCGGAGAAAGCACCAGCATCAACACGCAATAAAATAATTGCCAACGTTAGCGCAATGATAATGAAAATGATGTAATAAAAATATCATGACTTTGTGAATAATTATATTTTAATAATAACAATGGTAATACAGTAATACGTTATTGTAAGCTGCAACCAATCTGATTTAGACACATTTTATTCTGTTTAATGTATGTTGAAACCTGATATCAAAGTGAGTTCAGAACAGTGGTTCTTAAACTGTGTGCCACAATACTCATTAGCCTTGGACACCCCTATTGCCTACTGTCAGTAAAAAAAACAAAAAAAACTTTGGCGTAATAATAATTACATTTGTCAACCATATTATTTCATGATGAAATAATAATTGAATAATAATAATAATAATAATAAAAAGAAGAAAAAGATGATGATGACGATGAAGAAGAGGATGGATGGATGGGTGGATTGTAATGCATGCTTTACTACAATCAGTTTTGATCGATTCCAGCTTTAGAACTGATGCAACAGAATCGGCGCATTGGTCCCTCAGTGCGCACACGTTTTACGTATTGTGTTTGCCTGAGCAGAGTGTTTCAGTTGTGCAGGGATGCAGCGAGCTCAGGGAGAGAGGGGCCCGTACAAACACCACCCTGCTAGAACGCTAGTTGCCATGGCAACAGTGCATAGCCCAGGAGGTCTCAACAGCATAGAGCTTCTGTGGCCTGTAGCATAAAAACAGCGAACACAAAAGCAGCAAGCTCTTTACCTTGCCAAGGTATGTGTGTGGTGATGGTGTGTGCGTGTGTGGGTGGGTGGGTGTCTGTCTTCACCACACATTTGTGCTGAACATTCCAGAGGACAGCAATAATAGTATATTGTATACTAGTATAGTATATTATCTGTCTTGCTTGTTGTGTGCTGAAAGGCACTGTTAGCTAGCGCTACTTAGGTCTGTTGGCAGGGTCTGTTTCAGTGATAAATTACAAAGGGCTGATAATCATCTTGCACTTAATTCATAGAGACCCAGCAACACTGGTCCTTTACACATCTGGGTTCGCCAAGGGCATTCTATAAGAGTTCCATATCACGGCATGTTATCTTAAAGCTAATGGCTTAGTCACCTTTTGTGATTTTGAAGCAAATCTCAAATAAGTAGTAAGTTAGCTATTAGCCCATAGCTATTAGGTATTAATCCATTTCCACTTGGCATGTTAGCATTATCTTATGTCCGTTTTGTCTCTTCTTGTAATACATTGGAACCCAGTTCCAAGAAACTGGTAGTAATTCACTTAACTGTAAGTTACCTATGTCTAGCATTGATACCCAGAAATTGTGTATAAAACATGGTGTATTTCATATTGAGTTTATCCTAAAGAGTTTTTATTTTGAATGAGGAGAAGTATGAAGTAGGTGTCGCTAATAAAGTAGCCTGTAAGGGAAAGTACAAGGTGGGTGTTTCTAATAAAGTGGCCAGTGAGTGAGTGTGACAGTGGTTTTTCTAATCAGAATCAGAATCCGAAAAACTTTATTGTTATGACTGCAAAGACACAGTGGCCAGTGACTGAAAGTACGAGATTGTTGTTTCTAATAAAGTGGCCAGAGAGTGAAAGTACACCCTATCTTGCACGTTTGAGTATTTTCACTGCTTCCAACACACCTTATCCAATTAATCAGCTCATTAACAGCCTCCCACTGAGCTGAAGTGGGTGTGTGAAGGCAGGGAAAGCACAAAAATGTGCTGAGCAGCACTGAAAAGCTCTGGTCACAATAGCATAATGAGCTATTTTTACAGAATTCTGAGATCATGTCACATCTTCAGTTCTCTCATTTAAAGATTAGTGTTGAAAATAGCTCTTATTCCGAAAGTGAATGGACAAATATGAGTAATCATTCAGGACGGAACCAGAATTATCCTCCGCAAATTAAAATGAGTTCCACACAGACAAGCCAAAGAAGACAACATCTCTCCTCAAAGATAATACAGCACTAATTAACTCGGCGAGTACGTTCAGCGGGCCACATTAAAACAAAGCCAATTTAATTAGATATGGTTAATAACATATTCAGTCAGTCATGGAGATCATTCCTCAGAAAAGCTGTGATTAACACCTCTCACCAAGTTGCTTCCAGGTTCGGCGCTACTTCTGTGCTTCCGACTTATGATCTTCTGTGCTTCTGAGCTTCTTGTTACTGAAAGCACAGTGTGGATGCAATTTCATGCGCCATTTCGATTATGGACTAGCATAATTGCGCAATTATAGATTTGCTGTAGTAAATTATATATCGGCACCAAAGCTCTGAAGAACATGATGATCCTAATCGCATATTACAACAGACTAGGAGTACAAAAATGTGCTCTCATGGGATGAGGAAGAGGATAGGGGCACTCATACACTTTATTCTCGGGGAGCAAGAAAGATGTAATGTTTGTGGGATGCAGAGAGTCAAAAAGACAAAGCAGTACAAAAAACAAGATGGTATGTGGTGATGCATTTGAGGGAGGGATTAGAGGACTGTAATAAAGGGAATGGAGGTTTTACATGTGTGGCTGATTGCATATTCCTCCCAAGTTTGAGCAACTCGTGACAGTCGGCTTTGCATCACCTTTCCTCCCAGAGCAACTTCCTATTCCATATCAGTGCAGGTGCACGATTCCACAAGTGGATATGTACACATCCCATGAATTATTGGACAGTGGTTGTCTGCTAGATGGCAGTGAACACTGAGCAGCAGAATGTTTGAGCAGAAAAAGACTTTTTGGTGAGTTTTGGAAAGCAATGTAACTGAAGATACATTGTATAATCACTGTTTCCATTGTTTTCATCATAGTTTTCACTAACTTCACAGAAATGTAGTGAAACACTGGCATTTGTTAGTTTTAGAAGTGACATTGTGTTGTTTTTAGAAAGGATATTGTGTAAGGGCACTTGCAGAATCATGTGCATGAACGCTTATCCACCATTATCCTATTTGATAAGTATTCTTATCAAATAGGATAACCTTCTAAAACAAAATAGAATGTTATGAAACTTTACCCATGATTACACACTACCTCATACTCTCATCTCAAAAACAGAGGGAAAGGTAGTGTTCCATGATATTGGCCCTTTACAGCTAGCGAACAGGCAATTGTACACTATATGGACAAAAGTATTGGGACACCTGCCCATTACCGGGACTTTAATAACATTGCCCTTTAATTCTGAAAAGCACTTATGAGGTCAGGCACTGATATAGGATGAGAAACCCTGGTTCACAATCTCCGTTCCGTTCAGCCCAAAGGTGTTGGATGAGTTTGAGGTCTGGGCTCTGTTTGGACTAGTCAAGTTCTCAAAACAGAATTCATGCAACCATGTCGTAATGGAGCTTGCTTAGTGCACTGGGGCAAAGTAATGCTGGGATAGAAAAGGTTCTTCCCCAAACTGGGTTGGCGTTGTACAAAGTGTCTTGGCCTGCTGAAGCACTAAGAGGGTCCTTCACTCGAAGTAATGAGTCAAACCCAAACCCTGAAAAACAGGTGCTTTTGCCCCTGTAATATACTCTGCTTGTCTATAATCCACCCACAAAATACATGCGTGGTGTGAAATGAACAAATGAAACTGCTTTCCGACTAAGTGAAAGAAATTAATCAGACTTGATTTTTAAAACATATACAAGCACGCCCCAGAATAGAGCTCCTTTGTTTGGTTGCGTCGGGGCGTCTCATTAGTGATAATTCTTTGTTTAGTGTGATTTTCCTGAAGGCGCCACCGCATTTCGAAGAACATCTAATGAGCCTAGCTGAACCTTCCTCTAATACAATAAGGCTTTGTTAGCATGCTCCAGGCTTCACCATGATAGATCCCGAAGATGGGACTATTATGTGATGAAGTCGCATGTGCAAGAGGCTTTGAAGACGAGGTGTGGTGTGGAGCTATTAGGCAAGACCAAAAAAATGCAAAACATTTAAATCGGGAAATTATTCATTTACATAAGTCATCCAGCTGAAACTGAAGATTGATATTATGGGGAGTTGAAACGAAGATGCTTTTGTGGGAACGTCATAGTGGTGAAATTTTGTGACTAAGGATAAAGCATTATTATGTGGCGGCACTGGGAAATGGCACCTTGGGGATGGGGAGATAGAAGAGAAAAGAAATGGTTGTAAGAGCTACACAAATCAAAAGCAAGAGGGAGATAAAAGTAGTGGCAAGACAGACAAAAAGGGACTGCACACTTTTCCCGATAGTAATTGCTCCAGAGTCAATGTAATTTTTGACATCAGAGACAACGAAATAGGCCCACCGTAGCGCACAGAATTGTATTTGCTGCTGACGATGAGGTCCAGCATTATGTTTAGCAAAAAAAAGCCTCAAAGTAACAGAGAGATGTATGTACTGACAAATACAACAGACTTAGAAACTGTAAATATTGCCCCAAACCATTCATTTAGCGAATAGATCTGGAGCATCCTCTTAAAAGTGAAGCGCATCTCTTAACTTGACACCTCACATGGCCAGCACCCACTGTTTGGTCTAACCTTTTTTTTCCACACACCTCTATACATTATAACCCAAAGGTAACTCAAGCAGGTAACGCAAGTATAACTCAAGCAGTAAATCCAAATAAACCTTGTAAAGAGATATTAATAATAGTTGTGCAAACTTATTTTTTCAGATTTTTTTCAGAAATTTTTGCGTCCTATATATCTCCTCTGCTATCTTTATACACCCTTTGAGCAGCGTTCCTATATTTTCTGTGAACGTTTCATGATCAAAGAAACACTAGAAATGGTCCAAAATGACCTGAAATACATACATGTAGATTCGGCTCACGCTTAACATGTTTATTGATGATGCAGATTGAGGCTTCATTTACAGTCAAGGGATTAGAGCAACCGACTACCGTGCAATAGAGTTGTTGGCATGAAAATGATGTCACGACTGACTGTCCATCTGTCTTGCTGGCTCTGGTGCGTCGGACAGAAGCTTGCTCTAACTGCCAGGCTCAGGGGAAGCCATCCTAGAGATTAGGCCTCCTCCCTGTGGCGAGATGCCTTATCTGCCCCTCTGCATGAGTGGAAGACACCCTAGCACAGCAGAGACTGCTTCGCACCCAGTTCCAATGCAGTGTTTACCAACTGCAAGATAAGCTCCAAATAAGGGGTTGCATCACCTGGCGACAAGAGAAAAAAGCACTGGAATGAGCGCATGGTTTTGTCCACCACTAATTGTCCTCCTCCTGAGGAATGAGGCTTCGGGAAAATCCTCACAAAAGGATGTATGAGAGAAATCTGTTTTACAGGGCTGGCAAGAGTGATTCAAAAAGAAGCAATAGGGATTATGAGAAAAGCAAGAAGCTAAAATAAGACTGCTAGGCAAACGCTGACCACCAGCCACCTCAGGAATGGGTTTTGCAGGGAGTTTTTTATGGAACTTGGAGGCTAAACAGACTTTTTCTTCCCCTTCTTAAAAGGAGGCTGGAGGACAGATAGCCTGAGGCGAAGGAGGGAAGGAAAGGAGAGGTGCGAATCGTGCGACGGATGACTCGCCCGTTTGCGGAGGACGGCTGCGGAGGAGGAGAAATCTGCATGAAGGCTGACGTAAGAGAGAATCCTACACTCTGGTGGGAGGAATTCCTTGTAGATTGCCATGGTAGCCTGTCACCAGGGCATATAAACTCACCTTTGTGGTCGTGACTGCCTAAGAGTTATATGATAGATAATAGATCTAAAAAGGAGTGTTTGTCTCAAACTGGGGAAAGATATTCAACTCACCAGCTGATGCACCTATCGATGCCTTCTTTAAAAAATCCTCTTCTACATGAATGGTCAGAGCTAATGCTAACAATCATCTGTTTCTCGATGGGATTGCTATGATAGCGTAAGCTAATTCACTTTCCTACACCAAGATTACATTTACAGTAACTCTTTCAGTGAATATTTTAACACAGAATGAAAGTGACCATTCTGTCATACGTGCACACAGTGTGAACAGCACGACATTCCACCTCTGCATTTAACCCATTCACCAGGAACACGACGCCCGGGGAGAAATGTGTGGAGACGGTACCTTGCTCAGGGTACCTCAGAGGTGCCTGGCGGTCTTGGGAATCGAACCCACGACTTTCTGATCGCAGGGTAAACATCCTAACCACTAGGCTACCAGCTGCCCCTAAAACACTAGAAACACTAGAAATGGTCCAAAATTACCTGAAATACATACATGTAGATTCGGCTCACATGTTATATTCATGATGCAGATTGGGGCTTCATTTCCAGTCAAGGGATTAGAGCAAACAACTACCAAGTTGTTGGCATGAATAACAATGCTGACAGTTTTTCAGGTGCCAGAGCTATAGGCCGTATACCTGGATATATCTAAATACATTGATGTCAAGACATCACAAACAACAAAACAGTCCTAGAAAATAGGCTGTTCTTGTTACTCTTAGTTTGCATATTTGGACTGTATAGATTGGGGTGGCCAAAAAGTAAGGAAGATAAATCCGTACTAAATCAGCAAGCATTGCTTTCTTTTAACAGTATTTCCTGACAATACCATATCATAAAATCACATTTCCACATAAAAGACAAAGCAATTGTCCATTGTCAGTTTAAGAAGCAATTTAACGAATTTGCATAAAAACGCTACCATTGATTCTCCTTCCAGCCTCTTATATAAGCTGAAGTACTGTTGGTAAAGGGACAATAAATGACTTCTCAACGGCCTTCCGGAGTCCTCGCCAGCATTCTGGCAGGGTTCCCAGATGCCACCAAGGACCCTTCCCCACAAAACAGTTCTCACTGCCTATGAATTGTGCAGATGTTACTGTATGGTAGAGACATATCCTTGGCTTCTTAACATGCAATTCAGTTGAAGTTACAGATACTGGAACATGACATCTCCCCACTGATTTCCTCTTTAAGAGCTTGTTAGAATAACAAAGACCTGCAGCAAACACAAAAACGTCTTCTGCCCCTGGAATCCAGCTTTATGGTTGAGGTAGGACTGCCAAAATGCTTGTGAATCAAATCAAACTTGCTGAAGTCTTATGGGAGGAGGATTTTGAAGCGAATTACACTCATTTGTGAGGTCCATTGGAAAGCGAGGGAACCAGAAGGTGGAGTGTTCACTTGTATTAGCATGGCACAAATCCACATATGTTCTGGGAATACCCTGCTGTCAACAGTTTTTACACAGATATTGAAGCCCTGATATCTGATGGACATTCATTTTGCAGCACTTCACCTCATTTGGTTTAAGGACCATACTAAATATGAAACTTAACTGATTACCATTAAAACACATATGCCATGGTCTTGGAATTAAGCAAAAAAGAAGAATTCTGATATTTAATTAAAAAAACAAACAAACAACAAAACAAGCAATCACTCATATTATCTTTATGAGCATCAGCATTATTACTTTTGGTTCCTCCAGCAATTTTTAAATAGTCTTAGCCCAGTGACTCTCAATCATCTTAATGAACATAATCTGTTCAGTTGCGCTAGAGCTTTGGGTCACATGGCTACATAAATGGGGCTCATTACAATAGCCCCATTAAAGTTTCCCTCCCTATTTCTCTGTCCCCGTTCCAAGCACCCCCCCCCCCCATACCCCCCCCCCCTTCCCCGTAGCCCCGTAATGCCCATTCGCTGGCTTAGACGCACAGTCTTAATTAGAAGCTCAAGAAGGCTGAAAGAACGTCGCGTCTGAAGAGACCATCACAAAAAGCCAGATCATTAATGGTGAGATGATGGAAAAACAAATATGGCGTCAAACAGCAGGGGGAGGAAGTGGAATTCTTGAGCCTAAAGGTGCAGGGAATTAATGATGTGTGACTTTAGGCCACATCAGCTCATGCTTCAGCAAGTTCAGGCAAACACAAAAGAACTCTGTGCAAGAGCTCTGCTGATTACTAGATTGGTTGTTGGGGAAAGTGCACGGTAATGTGAAGGCATTTGTTGAAAGTGAGACCACAAATTCCGTTTCCCAGTGGCACCACCATACTGTGGTCCGCCTGTCTTTAAATGGGGTGGCTCTAATGGGCTTGTTCTCAAACACCAAAGTCATCACTTTAATTAATTCTCTGCATGAATATACGGAATACAAAGCACAGGCCTCGGTTACCAGGCCTGCTACCAATTTTTGTTTCTTTGCACACTGTACATGCATACTGTATAGCATATTAATTGTAGACTGATTAAAGCACAGACAAACTGATGAAAACATTGCTAAAAAAAAAGGCTAAATTTTCCAAATGAGAGAGTGCAAGGTCTTTAAGTTTAATCAAATGCACTGGAGAGGAGAAATACAGGCTTCTCTGCTCAAAATTGCTGTGCCTTAAAAAAATGGTGACGTATTTCTTTTTTAGATTTCTCTGCAGCCCCACTCCCAGCTCTCTAAGGAGCAACTTTGATGTGTGCAATCATGAAAAATGTCATTTGGCTTCATCATCGGCGCTGATGAAAGACTGGAAGACTAGCCTACTCCTCCACAGTAGATCAGTGTTGTTTTCTTGGTGCTCCACAGGGCTGCTGTTATGTGAGCCACTACGGTGCCTACTTGCTGTTAGTCTATACTTTTAGTACTGGACTTTTAATCTTCACTGTGGCAATTCAATTCTGTGTACTTCCCTGACAGATTCGGGGACTAAGAAAAGTTCTCATGGAGTGTCTATACTTTCCACACAAAGAATTGACAAAAAGCCAAATGGAAGTTCTTTGCTTTATAGGCCTTCTTACTGGGGTTTGACTAGACTTCAGTCGTGTTTAGCATCAGACATCCTGAAGAGATGTTATGGCTTTTAACAGGGACTCTTTGGATTAAGTGATGTCTATTATTTGATCAAAATCATAATTCATTATTTTGAAGTGCACTCACATTAGCTGTTAATCAGGCCTATGGTTGTGGTTGAGATGGCGAGAAAATGCACTGATGTGTGAACTGACTTTTAGAGCTGGTTGTTGTGTACTGTAAAAGAAATGGTGGATGTGTGATTGCTTTAAAAATGGTGTTTGGAGACATCCAAATATAGCTTTAATGGACAAAAAAATTAGTGTAAAAAACATAAAAAGTCACTCTTTAAGTCACTGCTGATCTTCTGATTCTCTTCATTTAGTGCCTGGTGTCCTACCATTGCACCATCAAGGATTTATGGTTAAACATTAACGGGCTAATTATTGAATTAAACTACAACAAACTGTTATAACTGACCTTAGTTTTAGTGTCTTGAAGTCTGTTTGTGTTGTGTGTTTTGCTTAGTTTGTCTTTCTCCACATTCAGTCTCTTTCTAGCCACCTTAGCCATGAGGTCACCGATTCTCTCTCCAACACACATTTTTAAAGCGACTCAACCATTTGCTCTCTTTCCCCATACATTACAGAGGCAATTTGACCACAAAAATATTTTTTAACAATCGATACTCAGTTATTGACAGAAACCATGCCAGTATTTCAAAAACTGTAGGAGGAGATGTAATAATAAAATATAATAATAATAAAAATATTATAATAATAAAAAAAACTTTAAATAATAAAACTGTTTTAAGGCAAAGTTCCCTTCCCAGTTTCCCACATGTAGGTAGGCATGGAGACAGACATCAATGGTTCTTTGCTTTTTAACATTATTTCAAAAATGCCAACACAAAAGGCACGAGGGCCTGAATACACAACAAAAGGAGAAACAGGGAATGAAAGAGATTCAGTCAGGATGACGGTAGAGCAACGGTTGACCCACACCGTGAACAGAAACACAAATCCTTAAATATCTGTAACACAAAACCCAAGCACCAATAAACAAACACAATCACTTACTACCAACTAAACCCAGCTGTAACTGATGATCAACACAAACCTATACACTCCATAATAAAAGTCCCAAACTAAACCCCAGTCCCAAGTCTTGACACCTAGCTTTTTAGAGTCTGCTGAACTTAAAGGCGTTGTAGTCCTTTGAAGTTCTCCTCACTCATTTTTAGCGTTGAATATATCTTTGTCAATTTTCAATTGCGCTATTGCACAGTACTACCCTGCAAACCCGGAGGTGACTCCTGCAGGAACCATTTTTCAGTAGCCTCCTTCTGAAGGCTCCCTAGTGGCCAATCTGTTGGCAGAATGGAAAAGGACTCTAGATAGTTTTAATTCATATGCCTAAATAAAATTTGAGTGGTGAAAGGAGTGCTGTAAAATATTCTCTGCAATGACTCCTGTCATAAAAAACAACAAAAAAACATAAAAAAGTATTTAATACAATAAAACACTTGTATAAATGTTAACTTGCTCGCGCATGTTGAAAGATCTAGCTCACTTTCAGGTTTTGTAAATCACATAGACTTCTAACACATAAACATGTTTCTTCAATAGAGGCAGAAATTGCATTTTATGGCTACTGTGAAAACATGTTAGACTCCCTCTTTGATGTTTCTTTTGGGGATTGGAACCTGCAAGAAGCTGGTGCAGAATAAGCAGCCATTTCTTATGACCACAGTAAAGGTATTCTAGCAAACATACTCTTGCAAGAATTCCACTCTTAGAAATAACACAAATATTTTTAATCCCTAAAGAACCACTGAATTCCTTTGAAGCACCTTTAAAGACTGAGATTTGTGTGAAAACAATTTTTAAAGTAAAAAAAAACTTCTGCAAAATGTACCTGTGCAACCAAGAATTACTTATTTGAGGTATGATTTGTAAAGGTTATACAATAATTTAAAATAAAAAACAAATGTCCTACATGATGACAGGAGTATCATTTTGCTGCTGCAGTGACTTCCCAAGAATTCAGTCCCAAAAAGACTAATAGGTTTTCTTTCTCTCTCTCTCTCTCTCTCTATCTCTCTCTCTCTCTCTCTCTCTCTCTCTCTCTCTCTCTCTCTCTCTCTATCTTTCTCTCTCTCTCTCTCTGTCTATCTCTCTCTCTCTCTC
>JBBPDC010180738.1:0-15932 GCA_037974485.1 Hemigrammopetersius urotaenia | reverse complement strand
CGAACTCTCTCCGACCACTCAGTTCAAGTTTACACACAATGTTGTACATGGTTCAAAAGCTAAAGATGTCCTCTATAAAATCCATGTATTGTTACTGGGTCTCTCGGCTCACCGGTAGGCGTACCCACCCGGGAGCTCGTCTGCGACTGAGTCGGAGACGTAGGGGTCCACGAACCGCTCAGGATCTACGATAGGGGATCCGTCGATCCACCCATACCACAGAGAGCCCTGTTCTCCCTCGCTGTCCTCTGACTCTCCACCGTTCAACAACTCACGGATCGACCACCGAGCGCTCCATCGGCTCCCCCGGCGAGTCTGGTCCCACTGACCCCACTCCAGCTAACCCCGTCAGGCAGGGCTACGCTTCCCACCCCTAGTGCCCAGGCATTCAGGGTGTCATTCCATTCTCGGATGGCGTCGTCCTCCGTGCCTATTTGTGTATGGTCTGTCCATCTGTCACGGACGTGGGTTCCCCCCGTCGTGATTTACCTCGGGGGCAGCAGGGACAAGATAGGCAGGCCTGCATGATCTCAGGCTCTTTATTTGACATGAACGTGAAAAAAAACCTGGCTCAAGGGCCGCTACAAACATAAACATGAACGCAAGGAATGTGAGGTGATGGACAGACAACCTAGGGCTTAAAAAACAGAACTTAAATACAGACAGTAATCAGAGAACAAAACACAAACAGGTGAAAACCGGAAACAAGGAGGAAAACAACAGAATATCAAAATAAAAGACCCAAAAAACAACAGAAAAGCAGTGGTCCCTACTGGCCACTGACCCAACCGTGACAATGTAATGTAAACAGTTCAATGTAAACAGAGTGACCGGAGTAATAAGCTGCATGTACAGTGTAGCAGCATGTAATGTAATAATAAATCAGATATGATATGAAACATTCAATTCAATTTTATTTATATAACGCTTTTTACAACCAGGATGTCAGATAGCAACTTTACAGTGTCCAGGTCCAAGACCCTAGTGAGTAAGCCAGAGGCGACAGAGGTGAGGAAAAACTCCCTCAGCTGAAGGAAGAAACCTCAGTAGGAACCAAGACTCAAAAGGGGAACCCCTCCTCTTCAGGAACAAGAATAGTGAATAAAGAACGAGAGAAGGCCTTAGTGAACAAGGTTATAGGCAGCCCTCTACGGCTAACAGAGTTCTGGACAGTTAGTCAAATATTATTGGAAGATGAACTGAGTCCATAGTCTGCCGGAGCTTTAGGCAGCGGTTGCCCCAATTTGGTGACGGGCCCGGTCAATAGCAATTTCCCACGGTGATCAGTCCGGCAAATGTGCAGCAGTTCCCCTCAGAGAAAACGTGAGAGTGTTAGTTTGCAGAGGATTATTTATATCTATGAGGAGTGCAAGTTAAGACTCCGGCATCTCTAGCTAGGTCCTGTTACTGTTACTTATAGTAATGCTATGAGGGGAGTGGGCATGTTCTGATTCAGGACTCATTGCCCGAGGATAGAAGCTCCTCTCTGTTTTGGCCCTGATGGTGCGGAACCTTCTGCCTGATTGCAGAAGTTGAAACAGTCCGTTACTGGGGTGGAACGAGTCCTTTTGTATCCGTACTGCTCTGGACCAACATCTCCTGGTGTAAATGTCCCGTAGGGAAGGGAGAAGCAGCGTTCTGCTGCACAGATCAATCTCTGAAGAACTTTTCGCTCCTGAACACAGCTATTTCCATACCAGGATGTGATGTTCTGTGCGAGGATGTTCTCCACTGTGCCTGAATCGCTGAATCACAGTCCTGAGGATCACTGGAGAGACCCTGAACTTCCTCAGTTGTCAGAGGTGGTACAGGCGCTGCCTAGCCTTTTTGGACTGGACCTGAATGTGAGCATTCCATGTAAGGTCTGAGGAGATGTGGACACCGAGATATTTGAAGGACAGCACCCTCTCCACTGAAGCTCCATTTATGAGGGGCTTTTAGTCTCGCTCCTGACTCCTTCTGAAGTCCACCACCGGCTCCTCAGTCTTTCCGACGTTCAGCTGGAGGTGGTTGTAGTGACACCACGGTGCCAGGTTCTTCACCTCGTCCATCTAAGCCGTCTAATCATTGTTGGAGATGAGGCACAACACCCCTATTATCGGCAAACTTCACAATGGTGTTGGAACAATGAGTCGCCACACAGACAGAAGTGTAGAAGGAGTACAGCAGTGGCGAGTGTATGCACCTGCTGTACTACCTCTACACGTCTGACGCAGATGACATGGTTCACTTTTCAACCTCAATAACTTAATTAAGTTCAAGTACTATTTAAATGCTTTAATGATTTGAGGTGAAAAAAACTCACTACAAATACATTTGATTCAGAAGACAAAGTGCCAGCAATATTAATCAAAAACAGTTTATTATTGCACATTACATACAATAGCAAAATAAATGCTGCTATGTTACAAATTCCTATTGAAAGAATTGTTGCCAAAAAGTATATATATGCATGCACACACACATTATATATATACATACATATACACACACACACACACACACACACACACACACACACATATATGTATATATATATATATATATATATACATAATATATGTATACGGTAATCCCCTAGTTTTACGCGGATCAGGAGTCGCAGATTCAGTCACACATGGATTTTTTATGAGAACTGATTGTTTTATGCAGAAATCTCATTTTAGTTCTAAATGATTAAGTTATTACTAATAACAAACAGTATTCCAAATATAAATTCAGCTAAATTTCTAGTTATTGGCTGCTGCCCTTATGTTCTCCAGCTTTTGTTTTATTCTTCTAAAAGCCCTATGATGCCCAAACGCCCTAGCGCCTTCTGGCAATGCAGCTCAGCATCTCGGGTGAGAATTACAGGCCGACAGTCGTGGTTCATTTGGGGGGGGTATAATTTTTAGGTTCGGCTGGGTACATTGGCCTTGGCGAGGGTGTTTGCAGGGGCGGTCTGTGCGTGCTGCAGAATCCCGACGACGTTCGGGGCTTTTCTGGAGCGTGCGGATTGCTGGTCCACCCCGCATACATTTTCATTAAGGGTATTGTATTAAGCTGAATTTACTCTCTCTCGCAGCATCTCTGCATGGCATCTCGCCAGACAGCCACCCCGTTTTGCTAAGGGCAATGTGTTAAGCGGAATTTAAAATGAAAGTGTTTCAAATTCAGTGATTTTTTCTTAGAACCGAACTAATAATTATTGCAAAAAAAGAGCAAATTCACGAAAACAGCAGATTTCCCCTACAATATTTTATTTAGTGGTAATATATAATTCTTGCCAATTATTAATACAACTCGCCACAGAATAAACAGCAAATTATTGATTACTCGTACATTTCACTGCATTTTTATTACTAAAAATAAATTAAATTATTACTGTATTTACCCTGCTTATACAAAAGAAAACAACAGCGCATACCAAAGAAAATGCCCGCGCATGAGTTACAGTGCAGTCTGTACAGCGGTAACATCAGTATTTACATTCTAGCGCTGCAGGAGTTCAGTGTAAACTGTACAGTACAGATACGGGTTTATCTTTACATTTTCGTTAAGAGTAGCAGATTTGGGGGCATATTTAGGGTTTACACTATAAAAATAGGCAATTTTTTTTTTCTCCCCAAAACAACGTGGTTTTTCACTATAGGCGAGTTCTCTTGGAACATAATCTCTGCGAAAAGCGGAGGATTACTGTATATATACACATACAAAAACAAAATAAAACAAAATAAATAAATCAGTTTCCACCTGGCCCAGAATTCCATCAGCCAAGGCTGATGTGTTGGAAAACAAATCCCTTCTGTCCACTGCACACTGGAAACTTCTCTCAGCAACATTCTTCCATTTTGTAGAGAGAATCAGCTCAGACCAGGAAGTCCTAATATAAGCATGATGTCAACAACAGAATGAGGACGTGACTTCAGGGGTCTATTCGGATGCCACACGTCTAGGCTGATCGAATATAGTGAAGGTAAAAAGAAAACTGTGCATTTAATTTTTCACCACTGAAATTTTACAGCGCACTAAAAGATACATGTAAAATATGGAAAACATGATGCACCTCATGTTAATATTAAAAATAGCAAAGATTTCATGCCTGGTACGTCTACTATGAACCATTAACAGTAAATATGAGGTGTTAGTGATCTTGTCCCACACTATAAACAAGCAATACTAATTAAAGAAAACAATGAATAAAGAATCCTGAATACTGATGAAGTCCATTTAGGAGAATACATTTATTTTTAAATGTGACTCCAAGCTTTAAGATCTAAAGTGCACTCAACTTAAAAAATTCCACTTCCCCATAAGCAAGGCTACAGAGCACAGAGAAGGAGAGAAGCCTGAACTGAAATTATTTTCTTATTAAGCCAGATGTGATAAGAGAGCAAATATAAATGTCTGCTGAACAGACTGCTTTTTCTGTTTAATCTGTTTGGCCTGTAATTGATTTCAAATTACACTATTCTGTTTTGTGTATATTATAGTTTGGACATTGTGTCACACACTAACCTGTTTTTGTAAAAACACTGTCTGGAGAGCTTCATGATGCACATACTGTAACATTCAGTGAACAGCTGAACTTTTACAAATGTTTAAAGAATCATACTCTGAGGAAATAAAAATAAAAACACTGCAAGCAGCTGGACTACATGCGCTTGTAGCTGAAGAAATATACTTAGTGGGAACACGTATAGAGTTGATTACCAGGGATGAGTGAAACAAGTATTTCGATTTGATCCACGCGTGGTTTTATTAACTGTGTCTGAAGCGCTTCTTCTCTGCATCCTCATCAAATTCAGTTGTGGATGAAATGTCCAATCAGAACAACCTGCTTGTGTTCAACTGAAATTGATTCATTTTTTGCAGAATGCTCATAAAAAAGTGATTTTCATGAAAATATGAAATGATGGTTAGTAAGATTGTTAACTGGCTTTGTTTGTACAACTATCATAGTTAGACAGTAAAACCGCCTAAAACGCAAGTTTATTAATTTGGCTATTTGAAAGAAATGTTAAGAACAGACCATATTTTGAAACGTCACATTCTTTGTGAAAGTGAGTATTTTTTTTGTATGTATTGTGAAGTGGTGGCAGAACTGTGATCTACGTGCAAGCTGTTTGCTTCAACTTTTTGGAACAGGCTCATGATCATTTCTCAATTTTTCGCGGATCCCAAAAAAGGCAGCAACACTCAAGACAATGCCCAAGAGCACTCCAAAGACTATACACACTATGGTACCAGCAGAAGAACCTCCACCTGCAAAAATAAAATCATATGGTAAATGAGAAGCTGACAATTTAAATTACTAATCCAATGTACAGATACAAACAGCAGTCAGCCATACCACCTGCCTAATATCTGGCTGCCAGAACAGCTGTCAGGGCTTGGACTGAACAAGAATTCTGAAGGTGTGCTGTTATATTTGGTACCAAGATATAACAGCAGATCCTTTAGAACATGTAAGCTGCAAAGAACTAGTTTGTCAAGAGCATTCCACAGATGCTCAGTCTGAAATCTGGGGAATCGGAGGAACCGTTTGTTTCACAAACCATTCCTGAACATTTTTTTTCAATATGGCAGGGAACATTATTCTGATGAAAGAGGCCTCTGCCAACTGCCATGAAGGGGTGTACAGTGAAAAATATTACCTGTGTTACAGTCCTTTAGAGCAAACTGGGCACTTTCATGGTGGTCAAATGTATTCTTTGCAGTGCAGAAATAAACTGAATCAGGTCTTGGGTCTTGGTGGATATGTATTGTTGGTCCATGCTTGGTGCCATCAGGCCCACTCCATTCAAAAGTCACCTGAACTGGAGGGTCCACAGAGCACTGGAGAGTTGTTTCATTGTTGGTTACACTGCATGTAACTTTCGGCACTGGAACTGGCGCTGAGGGCAAGAACATTCTTTTTAGGCAATATTTAACATGGTACCTTTTAAATAGTTGCAACACTACATGCACAATGCAATCTGCATAGAAATGCTAATGTGGCCTACTGTGGCTACAAGTTACACAGAAATAAATAAGTAATTTGGTCTCATCTCTTAACAGTTGATGAAACATAAAAGTAAACAAGAAAACAAAAACAACACTTGGTCAAGCTTTGTAGTACAAGTACTGTCTGAACAGTCCATCAGAAAAAACTGACCAATACAGACTACTTCTAACCTGGTATTGTTTTAATGGTGTACCGTCCAACTAATAACAGCAGGTAAGCAGGTACAACACTGGTATATATGTCAGGCACAGAAGTGTTTCTGAGATTTAATACACATAGTATATGCAAAGTACAAACATATGAATTAATGTCTGCTACACAGTTATTACTGGGCTAATTAGGACTGTTTTATATTAATATATAACTAAGCTATTATCCAAAATGTTGGCCATACCTCATGTAGAACCTATAGTTAAAGTATAAATTTAAATAAAGGTTTAAATTCTGGTAGCATATACTTATAACCCCAATTATCTTTAAAGATGAACACATAATATTTTACTAAGGATTCAGTTTATTTGAAAATTCTAAATTAATACAGTATACTAAATGTGCAAAGTCTAATGTGTATCACTGAAATATGTTTTCATATTATTATTGTTCTTAAACTGTTATCATTTTTTACGAAAGTTCTTTTTTTGGACTTACTAAGTAATCAAATCACTGATTTAATAAATCACGAGCGCCTAAAAATCTTTTTTACATAATGTCAAATTTAATACACTAACAAGGACTGAGTAAATAGAGACACGAAGACCTGGGGACTCATTTATAAAACTATGTGGATTCCAAAGTGTATTCCAACTGTAGCAGGGCATAAAAATATTCAAATTTATAAAGTGCTGAGTATGTACACATTCATTTTGTTCCTTTATAATAGATCAGTCTTCTTGAAATTGTGCACATCTTAAAAAAAAAAAAAAAAAAAAAAAAAAAAAAAAAAGAAGAGTCTTGTAAAGTGTCATATTGGAGTTCTATCAACATAATAACCTACTAACCAAATTGTGAAACATCAATTATACAGCCTGTTTTGCCAAACAGTCCTAATCTAATCCAACAGAAACTTCAATGGAAAGCGAAATACAGTTCTGAAGCACAAAATGTAATTATAAATATGTAAAAGATATAAATATAACTTTGTGTTGCCATAGCTCAGTCCTGGAAACACTTCATGTTGGCTTTCAGGAATGGGATGCTGTTGATGGAAGGAGTTACAATAACAGGACTTTGGAGGTAGCTGGGGATTTTAAGTTTAAGTTTTGTTCATTCTAATTCCAGGCAATGCAACTTCAACTAGAACCAACAGTGATCATGTATTGATTTTTGGATCAATATTGTTAATGGCACAGAAATGACTGCAATTTATCTTTTTTGTGTGTCGGCATTCTGTACTTTTCTTTCCTTGCTTTGTTCACACACAGCAGTTGGAAGCCTGTAAATACCTGTGTCAAGCCAAAACGAGAAAATGTCATTGCATCAAGACTGTTTCATTCATAATAATAGTTTTATGTTGTCACCAGGTCTTTTCTCGAAGGTGATTTTAATGAATGTGAAAACGTTGATGCAATATTTTAACACACTGAAGTCTTGTGTACGAAAAAGACAAAGGAAGGAAAAGTGTGTCCAATGTTTTATCAAGTTTTACCAAGTTTGAGTACCTGCTCACCACTGATTATAAACCTCTGCATACACTCTCCTTTAAACTATTAACTAATAAATTGCAGTTTTGTATTTTGGGTACAAAATGTTATTAATGAGACCCCTTTCAAACTTGTGAACATTAGTCTGTTAAAATGCTTTAATTTCCCAGGACTGTGTCTATGTTTAGGATTTATAAATCTCACAATATGACAAACTCACTTACCAACCACTGTAACTTCAAATTTTCTACCCTCTAGCTTTTCCTTTTTAGCCACCTGGATTTCAGATTCGTACGAACCACTTTGGTCTTCAGTCAGCCCCTCAAGTGTTAAGTCTCCAGTTTCCATATTAAGACTTCCACGATCTTCAAATCGATACCACTTCGGCTTACTACCTTTATCATACTCAACCACTTTATCGTTTTGGAATTTCCACAGAATGGACTCAATTTGTCCTGTTACTTTAGGTGTGAAAGTGTAATTTGCCGAAGTCTTAACAACGACGGTCTCACAGCATACACGGCCTAAGGAAAAAAAAAGATAAGAAATAATTAATCATCTGCTCCAGTCTTAACAAGGCTGACAGAAATCATGGGCTACGAGGCCCAGATGTCACAGCTTTTTACGCAGGAATATATAAATGTTCATAAATTTGCGCTAAATTAGACAAAAAATATAATTTACTTATTTTGTAAAATTGTCTAGTGTGGGACAGTGAAATGCTGCTCTACTAAGTACGTATACGGGTTTACCTTTACATTTCCTTGAAGGGTAATGAGTTTTAAATTAAATTACAGTGATTTAAGAGCATATTTAGGGTTTACACTATAAAAATAGTTTTTTTTTTGTTTTTTTTTAACCACATCACAACACAGTTTTTCCACTATACACGGGTGGTCTTGGAACGTAACCCCTGCGAAAAGCGGAGGGTTACTGTATTAGTGTTTGTGAAAATAATAAATATGAACAAAAATATGTACTCATAGGCATAAACAAAGAAAGGTTTCAAAAACAAAATAAATCTGGAAAGTACTGACATTATGATTAATTTCACAGGTTACACAAGTAACACCCTCTTAATCAAACGCAATATATGTCATTAATGACATGGTATACTGTTTAGTTACTGCAGTGTAGTAGTGTAGTCTTTTGTCTTTCTCTGGTGATACAATTGTTCTTCAGGCCACATGAATTATGGGCAACAAAAGACAAGATATACGTCTGCAGAGATGATCTTTATGTACTGTATTTTTCGAAGCATGTCCAAACAAAATAATAATCCTCATCATTTTTATTATTGTTATTAGTCATTATTGTTATTATTTAGACAAAACAATGAATACAGATTTCAGAACAAAAACTACAGATTATGCAAAGCCAGGGGCAAACAGTAGTAGTTAAGGTCACAGTCTTGATGTTCACTCAGTGTTGTGGAAGGACCTGGAGAAAGTCGTTAGTGAGGAGCAGAAGCGATAAAAGGTCATTCGTTTTGTTGCCTTATTTCTGTATATATGCTGTCCCTGAATGTAAATGTACACATGCTTTTGCCACAAAGCGATTTGTACTATTGTATCATTTTCCTTAATAAATAAATGGTTGTAAAATAAAAAGTGTAAGATTTTTGTCTTGTTTGTGTGAGGAGGTTCTCTTTGTCTACTTTACTTTCTTTGTTTACTCTTGAATCATTTAGGTCATATTTACATGAACGCAGAAAATTATCAATTCTCTCAAGCGCGTATTGTAAATGCTGTTCATGGTTTAATAAACAGTATGCAGCTGTTAGTTGGTAGTTGAGCAGCTTGGTTAAGTAGAGCTACACACTGGCAGCCAAAAGCGCCAGTCAGAGATATCACTCACACAGCCACTCTATGATAAGAGATGGAGTAACAAGCGACTTTGTTTTCGTAATGAGCAACTTTGTATTTTATTGTTACGCGTTTTTGTTGTGGCTTAGATGCAAAGGATCACCACAGAGAAATGTTAGCAGAGGAAATATTGCTATGTAAAAGTACATCTATGCATCTTTTGTTTCCTCAATTATCTCACACCCCCAGGTGACGGCTCCCTCCTGCTTCAGGATTTTGAAAACAACACTGATTTAACCCTGATAACACCGATTTAAATGTGTTTTACTGCAGTTATGTATTCTTTGCATTATGAAAATAATAAGGGTAGTAACAATAATGAACTATCAAATATTTAAAGTAGGGTTGTCAAACTAACTTGTTAATTTAGTTCAATCAATAACAGAGAAAGTAACGCACTGATTAATCGCAATACGTGACTTTAACTCGGTCCGGTGTTATGCTACCCATTGAGATGTGCTACCACGCCCTTCTGCACATGTGCAGTTCCGTGGTCTTAGGATTCAGTGTCATGCCCATAAAAATGTGCTACCTTGGGACATTGGCAACTGTACAAACTTCACGGGACAATTTCCCCACTGGGTAGCATGAATCGATAGACCAGGGCTCACCAACCTTTTTGAAACTGAGAGCTACTTCACAGGTACGGAGCCATATGAAGGGCTACAAGTTTGATACACTAGAACAGAGTTTATCTAAATTTACCTAAACTTATATAATAAACATGTTTTAAATGCGTTTTTTTTTTTTTTTGTAGATATTGTCATTTTCAAATCTATATAGATGCAAATGTGATTAAAGAAGAATTGCAACAGGATAAAATGAAATGTTAGACTCTGCTAACCGCGGGCTACTCCTGTGGTCTTTGGCGGTCGCCACGTAGGTGACCCCTGCTGGCGATTTGCGTTATGGTTTCATTTTTGACCAAACAGCATAAATCATCAGAACACCCTAAAGATCTATCCATCTATCTAGCTTTGCCCATTTCTCATCATTATCAGAGCTAAACTGACTGTATAAACTGTATTAGCTTCAAGGTAGCATTTTTCTACAGGGAAGCATAAATCAAAAAGACAATAGCATTACGATAGCACTTTTCCAACAAGGCAGCATAATTCAGCAGCACACCAGAACGTTTAGGTATATTGTCTGATAGACTGACTTAGTCTAGCATCTGGATGTATCCTATCAGAGATAGGATGAGGATAGCAGGGATGAGAATAGGGTGGATTTCCTATATGTGCACGCACAAATTAACAGTTGTTTTTTTTAAGGAGGAGATGTAAAACTGTGTAAAAACAGAAAAATAGTTTTGTTCTTAATTAAACACAGTGCACAAGTTCTGTCCTAATATAGAATTAAAGTGAAAGTGACCATTCTGTCATATGTGAACACACCACAGCACACAGTAAGAACAGAACGAAATTCTTCCTCTGTATTTAACCCATTCACAAGGGTTGGTCAGCCAGGAACCCAGCGCCCGGGGAGCAGTGTGTGGTACCTCAGAGGTGCTTAGCAGTCTGGGGAATCGAACCCACAACTTCATGATTGCAAGACGAACCACTAGGCTTCCAGCTGCCCCAATGTTTTAATAACCTACACTACATGGACAAAAGTATTAGGACATTATTACATTCAGGTGTTTCAATCATACTCATACGCCACATTGCCAGGCATATAGAATTATGCATACCAAGATTTTGAACAGGTTTCCAACTTTGTGGACGAAACTTTATTTCAGCATGACTGGTGCGGGGTAAGTTGTGCCGTTGGAGAGAATACTTTGGGGTAAATTGTGCCATTGATTATTGAAGTAAAACAGTAGATTTTGATCTCAGAAACTGTAATGCTATATAAAAACTAGAGAAATTCAATACACAATTACTCATCTAAGGTTTATTTAAAGTGATTTTACAATATTCAAGGCTAAGAACTCCCCCTACGTTGTTCCTATTAAAGGCAGTAGCTGTACCTAGAGAGGTTGCTTCACATTGTGGCGTACTGTAAAGGCTACAAACCAATCACGTCCTAGAAAAGATTAAAAGTTTCTTAGCATTATTATCATATCTTTTAATTTGTCCCTTATTGAGCCATTGCACTTTACATTCAGATTTACATAAGTTGAAGCTATATGCTCTAAATAAGTCCCAAATTTTGCATCTCTGTGAACTATCTGCAGGGTTTCCTGGGGAAATAATAATTAATGTTACTTTTTCTTAATAAATGCACACTTAACCCAACCTGCTTTTTCCTCTTTGATCCAGCTGGCAGGGCCCATTTCATGGAATTAGACTGTGAAATATATCTGCTAGTGCCCTTATATGTTCTGCCAGCTCTTTCTCCATATGTTCATCAAAGACTTGATTGGCATGTCTAGTTATTTTATATCCTGGCCTTATTTCTTATCCATCTATCTTTTTCTTCTCCATGTATTGTTTTAATGTCATCCTGCATATGTTCACCTGCCTTGCCACCTGACTAATAGACTTCTCCACCTCTTTCACTGCTCTGTCCATGTCCAACACTATTTTTGGTCTAAAATTAAGAATACAATGTACAATTACAACAAATAAATATGTTTAAAATATACATAAGTGCGGGTGAATTGTGGCACTGGCATCCAGCAGTTTTGAGCGAACATCATGCTAGCTGTATACTCATAGTGGTTACCACAGCCCTAAAACGTGCGTGAAATGTTTTCAAACACATTTATAACTTTTCAGACACAATCAAAAAAACCTTGACCATGGAAATTTTACTTTGAAAGTCAACAAAACAGTTTTTTTTATTTAAATGTACTTATCACTCATGCAATGAGTCGCTCTTTTTTACATGATCAGTAAAAACGACTGACTCTTCAAAAATATGTTCTCACACCAGCAATTCCTTCTATGACGCCCTAGAAACAGGGGGTGGCACAACTTTCCCCTGACACAAATCGCCCCGATCCCCTATTTGAATGCAATGTCATTAAAGACCGTGCAGGTAAAATTGAGCAGGCGCCCCAATACTTTAGTCCATGTAGTGTAGAGTTCATAATCTAGAGTTCACGGAACGAACGCCACTGTGTAATTCCGAGTAAGAGGTAACCAAGTCGGAATGCTAACAGTCTGGATGACATGTTGCTACTGCGACAACACTTGAGGGTGGAGGGAAAAATGTGAGTAAGGTGGTGGAGAATAAGAATGCTTCGTCTCTAAAGTGACTGCAGAAAGACGACACTAAATCACTTTAACGTTATGAAGAAGTTAATAATAATTACATTTGATTTGATAAGCGCCTTTTCAAAACACGCGACACTGTACACAACAAAATGACAAAACGAACAAGCATAAGAGCAGACAATTATGTGGTATACATACAACAGTATATGGTAGAGTGGGAAAAGAATGTGTTAAACATCTAGGGTTTGACCTACCGATGATAAAAATGACTAAGATCTTCAGGGACGTTAAGTTCTCCATGCTATCGAGGTTATGCAGGGCGTATCCCGGCGTCGCCCTTTTTTTTTTTTTTTACTGTAAACGATTGTAATATGTTTTTCGTTAAGGAAAAACTGAAATAATACTATAATTTCATATAGTTAATATTTCTCGGTTTCGCCCCAACGTGTACTGTGACTTAAATGTATCAACATAAACGAGAGTCGGTGCACGCGGCCTGTTCCGTTGTTTTCCGTCCCGTCTCTTCTTCTTCCTCACGGAAATTCGGAGTGAACACTGCCCCCACTGTCAAAATCAGCAATAATGCGTCCCAAACCACACATTTCCCACAAAACACTCCAAAATCTTGTGGAAAGGTATACAAAATGAGTGGAAGCTGCTGTAGCTGTAAAGGGGGACAAATTCCATGTTAAAGTCTATATATTTGCATGCAATGCCATTGAATTTCCTAATAGTCAGGCGTCCCAATACTTTTGTCCATAATGTTTGTCCACAGCTATTCACTGTGGTAGTAAGTAGTCTAGGACAGTGCCCCCCAACCCCCGGGCCGTGGGTCATACCGGTCCGCGGGCTGCACGGAAAAAAAAATCTCTTTATGTTACCCGTGTTATGTTTGTTGGCTCGTTGTTATGAAAATGCTGTTAATAAAGCTGCGAGTACACATTGGATTTACGTTTATTTATTTATTTTTTTGCGTATCATTTATTTGTATAAATACGTATACGTATATTTATTTGGGACCCCTTAAAGGCCGGGCCGTGAAAATAGTTTCCGATATTAAACCGGTCCGTGACGAAATAAAGGTTGGGGACCACTGGTCTAGGAAACCGCACTTCTCTACCAAACTAACATATGTGAACAAATGTATTGGGACGCATGGCCATTACACCAACAGGAACAACAGGGACTTTAGAGACATTGCATTCAAGAATAGAGACTTCAATATGGAGTTGGTAACCCCTTTGCAGCTATAACAGCTTCCACTCTTCTTGGAAGACATTCCACAAGATTTTTATGTGTGTTAGGAGTGTTTATGTGGGAAAGTTGTGCCCTGTTCATTCAGAAGTTCTTATTTTGCTTGTTAGTGCAGCATAATTGTCTGCTCTTCCACATTCTACATTTTCTCTTGCATTCTTTTTCCAGGTTCACTTATGACTTGGGGTTTTATGTTATTTTCACATGCCCCCCGGGTTGGGGGGCGCTAGAGATTGCAGGGGGTGCGCACAATTTTGTCTACACTGGGGTTACCAAAATTATATTCGTACACATTAAAAATGTAGGGAATAATTGGTTATTGTTATTGATGTTTGTTATTATTGTAATTAATAGCAGGTGTTGACATTATGTGCATCAACAGACTTCCCCTGTTTAAGTTAATGTATGTATAGGCCTAGATGCTGATCTCTGAAAGTCTATCTTATTCCTTATGTGACGTGTGTGTGTGTGTGTTTGTATGTATGTGTATACGAAGATAAACAAAAACCTGCAACCGCTGTTTATTTTTTGCAAATAAAAGTTTGTAATGAATCACTTTATTCTTTTTGTGTGTCTATGCGAGTAGGAGTTGGGATTGGGGGGCCTGGCTTGTCTTGGACACAGGCAAGGGGGGCTTCAAAAAACAAGGTTGGGAACCACTGCTGTAGATAACTCATGTTCAAATGGGCTGTCCTCTATATTGCCTCATTCAATAAGCAGTTTGGGCTGAAGCACCTCATGGGAGAGGATGGAGCTGAACAGCTCAGCTGTAGGCTGAAAAGGCAGATTTGCATGAATGTAGTGTTCTTCAGAATATCTCAAACAGTGCATTTAGAAAGGCCTGCTTTTCTGGCACATTGTGCCTACATTATATGGCCAAAAGTATTGGGACATCTGACTATTCCACCAGCAGGCGCTTAAATGACATTGCATTCAAATACATAGACTTTAATACAGACTTGGTCCCCCTATTACAGCTATAACAGCTTCCACCACAAGATTTTGGTTTGCTGAAGCCAGCCTTACTGGCAGTAAGGACCTAGCCCAAACCCTGAAAATCAGGCCCTTACCTTTGTCCCTATAGTGTGTATGGACCATATGCACTAGGGAGTAAATTATTTCCTTTGGTATGGTAAATGTAACATTATTTTTCAACTTCTCTCTGTTGTGTGTAGGTTTGTGCATCATCTGCCTGTAAATACTATACTCCTTAATTCCTTAGTTGAAGAAATGCGATCCGTGTGACCCTTCCTCTTATACTGTAATTGATCTGTTCTTATTGCAGTTAACACAGGACAGCATTATCTATCTATAGCCACTAGAGGGCACTCGCGTGACTCAAAAAATGCTGCCTCCGGCTTTGGTTTCCCAGTCTGGCCTGCAGGGACCCCTGATAAAACCCCCAACCCTCACACAGATTAGGAGGGACTTAGGAGTACTTACTTACTACTTCCCTGATGCTGACTTTTATTCCATTAAGCAAGTTAGACATGCCACTGCAACACAGGCCTCCTCCTCCAAAAAACACACATTAGTACATCTGGTCCTCAGACATTCAAAATCAAACTTGGGTTCAGACACACACACACACACACACACACACACACACACACACACACAGTGAAAAACACATCCAAAACCCCTTGAAAAATAGAACTAGAGCTCTCACTAACAAAAAATAATCCTCAACCTTAATATAAACATACACACATATATGAACAACCACATACACTAACACTCATATCTTCCCCTGGCCATGCACACTCATGATTAAATGTTTAAAATGTCAAGTCTTCCCTCGCCGGGTAGTCAGCAACATCCGGGACAGTACATGTAGAGGCAGATTTGTTTCACCGCCCAGGCTTGTAAAGTTAATGTAGACAGAGAATCTACATCATATTACATCTGTATAGATTCAGGTACATTTACATTTACATTTACGGCATTTATCCAGAGCGACGTACATCAGTGCTTAAGAAGTCCACAACTGTTTCTTACCTGAAAAACAGCTTAAATCCATGTC
>JBBPDC010180730.1:0-15932 GCA_037974485.1 Hemigrammopetersius urotaenia | reverse complement strand
GACAGACAGACAGACAGACAGACAGACAGACAGACAGACAGACAGATAGATAGATAGATAGATAGATAGATAGATAGTCAGACAGACAGACAGACAGACAGACAGACAGAAAGGTAAGTAGGTAGCTAGCTACCCTTCCCGTCACAGCAGGATTCAATCAATGAACAGACATTGAGAGAGGGAAAGAGAGAGGCTCACTTTGATTGAGGTTACTGACCATAAGAATAAAATCGACGTGACCACTCGTTGCGAACCTCCACCACCCCCGGGCAAAAAGAAAGCGGATAGTCGGAGGTTCGTTTTCGTCAGTATTAAACACCGGCCAGCATAATGGGGGCTGGAGACAAGCCAGTGTTTTGGGGGTGTCGGTGGGTGGGATAAAGGGGAGGAGCAGACGGGGACAGGGAGGGGCGGTAATTTATAAAGCGTGACATCACTGGTCTTGGAGAGATCTCTGTCTGAGGCTTCAAACTGGAGCCGGTTATCACAAGGAGAGAGGAAGATGTCCATGCTTTAATTTCCCTCCTGTGTTTATTTGTGCTCCGTAGCTGCTGCGATCCCTCCCGCGCTCAACGGTCGCTTGTGACGCGCGCGGCGCCCCAGCGTTCTCAAGTTTCGCGGGTTTTTATTATTTCGCGGCAGGAGGAGAGCCAGTAGACAAAAAACCCTGCGTCTGTGCCCAGTTTGAAGCTTGAGAGGCTTGCCAGGTCGGAAAGACAGGTCTTCGACGGACGGTAGGAAACCTATGTGCTTTATGGACATTACTCCACATAAATATGTACGCAAATGCTGGACCGTGTCTCCCTACGGTGCCCAGACGTTGCTGGTGCTAACAAAAACATACACAGTTTGTTTTTTATTATAAGGGATGGGAGGGCTTCTCAGAGCTGCTGGGTTGAATTCTCAACGCCGCACTCCATATATTGCACCTCTGAGACGTTAAAAAAAGATCAACAGCTTTCGATAAAGCCTCATTTCTTCTGGAAAAAATGTATTTCTTTTGATTCCAGTTCAAGAACTGGTTTAATGTGTCTCCTCGCGGTTGAAAAGAATGGACCCAGCCATTGTCTGGCAGCCATGCAGCCAGATCAGCCAGGTTATCAAAAATGGACCAATTTAGAAAGAAATCTGTAATAATTGTGGGTTTATTTGGTTAATTACCAAACCTGTAGTGCTTTGTTGTGGCGCTGTTGTCCTGTTGAATGATGCACGTTGCATCCAATCCAGTGAATCAAATGCAACACATTGTAATCGATATTTACAGTGATGGACGAAAAGCCCCGTGTCAGTAACCGTAAAGCTGGTTAGATGTTAGTGGAAGGAAGCTCTCGCAGTCAGTTAAGGGCTTGACAAACTGTCTGTCATGCTGTGTACCGGAGACATTTACCAAACGTGCTCAGAAAATCAATAGCGAGTAATGGGCCGCCATAGATTCCAATCGTCTGCAGGAGGTGTGCCGTGCTAGGCCCCTATCCATTAAAACTGGATAACTGAAGTCAGGACTGGCCCGTTGTCTTCTGTAGTTGGGCCTTTAGCTGTTCCGCTGTACTAGAAAAATCAGTATGTACACTATATGGACATAAGTATTGGGACACAGCTGTTTTTAAGGGGGCCCTTACTACACGTGAATGGGTCTTAATGCTTCAGCATACCATGACATTCTAGACAACGCCATGCCTTCCAAGTTTGTGGACACAGTTTGGGGAAGAACCTTTTCTGTTCCAAACCCACTCCGTATTAAAGTCAATGTATTTGAATGCAAAGTCCCTGTTTGTGTAATGTCCCAATACTTTTGTCGATGTAGTGTGTCTCTCAGATTTGGGAAAACACCCCCCAGCAAAGAGATGTGTAACATTTGCTTGTTTTGTTTCAGTGCAGCTGGTGTCAAAGGTTAACTCGGGGACTCTCGGTGCCTGAAGATGAACTTTTATTAGCTCACAGGCCAGATCCAAATCTCACAGGGTGTTTACACAACACAGGTTTAAGTTCATGACCGTCGTTATACTCTGAACTGGTAATGGCCCCGTGTTTGTATAGCGAAGGTGAAGTGGGGGTGAGGCCACACACCAAAACGTGTGTAGCTTCACACACATTTTTCACTCTGAGAACAAGATGTTTGATTTTCAGTGCACAAACATGTTCGCCATGAGTTCCCCTGGAACAAGACATGATCATACTACAAATGTTTCTGTTAAAGGTCTGTTTCTGTTTAGTTCTGAACATTTAATTCTTAATTGTATATTGTATTTCAGTCACACTTGGAAGATACAGGCGTTGCAAGAGGTCAGTCATTTACCAAACCATTTGCTGCCCAGCAGCAGCTGGCATGCTGCTGATCCTATTTACATTTCCTGGGCTAGTTTGCAAGATATCATATTAACAAATGATGGATTTAAACATGACAGCAGCTGCAGCCCACTTGTGAACGTGCTGCGGTTTATCACGATTGTCCTTTATGACCTGACGTGCCCTGTTTGGCTTGTGGTGTCAACGCCTTTATGATTTTAAACCAGGAAACCACCAATTTTGTCTGCAAGTTCAGACCATCCAGTAGTAGAAGGAAGATGTTGGTCATTTCAATTGCCCATCCATGTTCAATTTATAAGCAATATTTTAATAAGCTGTGGTTAGTTGTTAGATGGTTTGATGGTTTGAAGCAGTTCTTTTACTGGAGCTGGAATAGGATGTGCATGTCTTTTTAGATTTAAGTCTTTTTATGTACCATTTACACCTATGATAACTCCAAGACCATTACTGAACATGATGGTGCGATTTATTATAGATGCAGAATTACATCAAAGGCTCAAGTCCTCTCAAAGATCTTTGATAGTGCATTGTCTTCATTGTTAATTATGGAACCTGTTGTTTCTTCTTTTGACTGTTTTGGCGCGTGGTTGATCTTGGGACACTCACTGTGGGTCACAAGAACAGTTGCTTCAGGTTATTTCAGACATTCTATTAAACAGCCCTTTTCCCACTTTGTCATTATGCAGCCTGTGAGTTAACAGTGCTGCCTCTGGAAGTAATTGCTCCTCACTGTAACTGTCCCTGAGGTTTAAATGAAAGGCTGTGGTTCTGCATTAGCTCGAACGGGCCCGGCCCAGGAAGCTGTAATGGTTGCTTTTGGTGGTGGCCGTCAACATTGCAGGCAGTGAGCTAACGATTTCATCATGCTTTGAGTCAACCGTTTCTGCAGACTGTGGCTCATCTGTGGTTGTGTGTGTGAGTGGGGATCTGTTTGATTGAACAAATGGCAGTTTCCTTCAATGTGATTGGGTGTTTAGGCTCCCTGGTCCTGGGAAAAACCGGCGCCCTGTTTGACTACAGGCTCCCACCATCAGAGTCGTTTGTTTGTTTGGAGGCAGCAGTTAGATTCCTCCTGAAATGAGATATTCCGTTAACTCAGGATTTGCACAAAATGTACAGAATTAAAGTCTTAAATTGGAAAGATTTAGTTTTTACTGAACCGTAGCAGTTTTTAATTGACGCAGGTTTTTGTAGAGAAAAATCTTCAAGAAACTTTTTGAAGACTTTAAACATTTTTTTTTTTTATATATAGAAACTTGTCTAATGAGAATGTACATTTTCATTATCAGGTGGCATTTGCAGAGCTTAAAATGCAACTTCGACTGTTCTCTCTTTCCCCTTTTAGTTTGCAGTTGATGAGAAACATTACTGCTGTAAAGTGTAGTGTTCTTTCTTGAGTATGCCGTTTAGAGTCTGTTCGTTTAGATACAGCGGATACTCTATTGCATTACTGTGTAAATTGCGTGCCTTGTTTTTCTTCTATTTTTAGGCTCCTTCATTCCACACTTTAATCCGGTTCCTTCTCTGTGGAACATTTAAAAGTTAACAGAACAGGTCAGCGAGCTTCAAAGCTTTCATAGCCTCGGTGTAAGGAAGAAACTTGACTAAAGTTTTAGCTTTTGCTACAGTCCGTTTGTGAATTATTGGTTTGGATTATTTTCTTTAATGCTTAGATCTTGGAAACCTCCGCTGTGTCCTGGTCCATTTTAATCACAGCCACTTTGCAGCGGGAGCAGAAGTTTCAAAAGTGAGTTGGAAAGGTCCCAGAGCAGTAATGGAAGTTTTGCATACGACTGAAATGCTCTTTTGCCGTCTGAGGCAGGTGATGTCATCTTGTACTCGTCAACAAAGGCTTGGCAGTTGCGAGGCTCAAATGCTGGTACACAAACACACATTCCCAGTGTTTGGCATGTAAGCAGACTCCTCTTCTCTGTTTTAATCCATTTGGGCACGGTCCCTATCCATTACTAAGCCCTGCTGTGCGCTGTATGCAGATCACACTGTGCCAAGTGACTCAACCAATCACGCCACCTTTGTCTTTCTGTCTCTGTGTCTGTCTCACGCTCTGTCTGTTTTTCTGTCTCTCGCGCTCTCTCTCTCTCTGTCTCGTTCTGTCTCGCTCTTGCTCTGTCTCGCTCTCTCTCTGTCTGTCTGTCGCTCGCTCTCTCTGTCTCTCTGTCTGTCTTTGTAACTGATCTCCACAGAAACCGTAGTTTGCAGTATTAGCTTTCACTCTGTAAGTGGAAAAAGGGGTACGCCAGCCACCTGACGGCCCAGACCTCCTGTTCGTTTTGCCATGTCTCATATTTTCTTTCCTTATTTTTTCTTACTTTCTCTGCCTTTTTTCTTGCGCTCCTTTCCTATTTCTTAGTAGTTTTTTTCTTTTTTTCCCCCCTCAGTCTTTTCATTTTTCCTATTTTTTTTCTCTCCCCATTTCTTTTGCTTTCTTTTCTCACATACTATTTTTCTCTTTCTATCTCTCTCTTCATCTTTCTCTCTGCACTCTGTCGTTTCCTCGCTCTGACGCCCGATGCCCCATCATGATTTTGCCCAGCCCCCTACCAGCGTGGCACAGTACAAAAGACAATGGAACCAGTTTCTCTCTTAATCCTTACAATACACACACCCATATCAAAACCTACAGGGTCATTGCTCCCCCATTCACACCCCAAACAGCGCTAGACACGCACACATACATGTCTGGTGTTAATCCGTTTAGATGGTAGAGACGCTGTCTGCTGCAGTAGAGCTTTCCTGTTTATCTGAGCCTCGATGAGCTGTTAAAGCTCCCTGTATTCAACCACAACCATCACTATGCAGCATCTTGGATTAAATGCCAGTATGTAAACTGTAATGCAGACACAGACCTGAAATGCTTTTTCCGTGATATACACCATTTAACACTGACCTTTTCAAAACATTCACCCGTAATCCGTACATTGGAACAAAACTTTGAAAACTGTTTTGAAATAACTGTTTCTGTTAATCTAAAAGAAACTAGATGATCTTACAGCTGAGTTTCAGTTTGAAATCTGTGGTTCAACAGTCTGCAGTTTGGCTGGCAGTGCATGAGAGAGGTTTGTTTGCTTTATTTACATATGTTTATAAACAAACCAAAAACAAATCAGTGTCCTACTTTGTGTTCAGTAATGGAGTCCAAAAGATTACATAGATGCGTAGCTGTGTGCCTAGAGGCGCCCGATATGGGGAAACATATCAGTATTGTGATTTTACTGCCCCATATGGATACTGCGATGCTGTTCACATTATCAAAGGGCCCATATCATTGTAATTTAAAAAAAGACTTCTACAATTTGACCCCCCCCCCCCCCCCAGGCATGCTGTCCATATGTGGAAAAACAACTTTTCAAATCATTAAATACATTTCAGTATATCTCCCTATTCTGTCTACAGCAGTTCTAGCCCCGCCCATTCCTGCACTGATTTGCGAACACTTTTATGTAATTCAACAGAAGTCTTACTATTAACCAATAAAGACCTTGATTCTTCAGAACATGCAGTATCTCACCTGGTGCTGTGATTGGTCACCCTGTCGGAGACACGATAATCAGACACTATACCGCGCAGCCTTATATGGACCCATTTCAAATTGTGGATTCTGATTACTATTACAGTGTGCTTAAGCCACAGGATTTTGTTTAAGCTTGAATGTGCTTAGTACATCCAATAAATTGTTTGCCTATAAAGCCTGCAGAAATTTACCACTGCCCGTTTACGTTACAAAGCAAGTTTCAGTCTGAACTTTTACAGTGAGGTACAGGTCAGGACGTTATGCATGACCAGTGATTTAAAGTTCATATGTCCACTTTTACAGTGCCATGCCAAGCTAATGTGGTTTATTTCCTGCACTGGGTTAAGCTTAAACACAGATATTTAAAGCTTGCAAGACAGTAAACATATTTTTTTTGTTCGCCATAGTGCTCGTTTTACAGTCTGTGATCCTGCTTTGGAGATCTTATCCCTTTCAAGGCTCATTTAGTGTGTCTGCAGCTGTAGTTTTTGCTGTGTGTTGGTGCAAATGTTCACAGGAAATGAGTAGAAGGCGATCTGACGGAAGAAAATTCACAACATCATGACCGTTTTAACTATATTTATTACAGGGTTAGGTTAAATTCATTCATTTTCTTTCCATTGATGATGGAAAAGCCAGCGTTTTCTGCAAAGATCATTTCAATCTTAATATCTAGTATAGGATAAATGATTCTTCTAGCCATCATTTGTGCCGGATTCAGTTTAATTCCAAGTACTCAACAACTAAAACTTCTTGTTCCGATAATTGGGATTTTTAAAAAAAAAACATGGCGGTCCTGTTAAAAACCCACCACTGTTTAATATATTATGAGGTCCATGACAATCACAGTATTGAGTTTGATCCATCTAATGCAAGCCCTCTACACAGAAAGCTCTTAATGATTCAGTTAAAACATCAATTGCACTGAAATTCAACACCTCTGTTTTAGACCTAAAATCTTGGTCTTTCGTCTTCCTCCCGTTACCGAATACCCACAGCTGTAGAAGCGCCGTGTTACAGAAGAGCCACAGAGAGTGGCCGCAAAATGCCAAACTGTGGCCTCGTCCCACACTGGAGTGCTGAAGTAGTTCAGACATCTACACTGGGGCTCTGTGCCAGCACTCCCCAGTCAAGACAGTGATGAATAGCTGGTGATAATGAGTCAGCTAGTGGAAGAGAGAGAGGAGAATGGGGAGAATGAAAGGTATGAGGGAGAAAAAAAGGATGGAGATTTCAGCAGGAGATTGGATTTGTATTTGTGTGAATACCAATGGCTGTTTGGTGGCATGGTGAGATCGCAGCCTTTTATGGTTATATTTTGTGCGAGTGCGTGTGTGTGCACACATCACAGCTGCTTCTCCCTTCTCGGATGACTTGTTCATTACTTGCATTGCTGGTCCAATAGGCTTATATGTAATGGCTCATTTTGTTGAACGTCTACATGAAAACATGCACTACATGGACAAAAGTATTGGGATACCTGCCTTATCGCTCCCTTACTTTGTGCTTCAGCACACCAAGACATTTTGGAGAACGCCATGCTTCCAACTTTGTGGACACAGTCTGGTCAAGACCCTTTTCTATTCCAGCAGGACTGTGTCCCAGTGCACAAAGCGAGCTCCATAAAGACATGGCTGGAGGAGTTCAGTGTGGAAGAACTTGACTGACCCACACAGAGCCCTGACCTCAACCCCATCCAGCACCTTTGGGATGAACTGGAACGGAGATTGTGATCCAGACCTTTTCATCCAACATCAGTGTCTGATCTCCTAAACGCTCCACAGTATGAATGGACACACATTCTCTCAAACTCACAGCTTCCACTTTTCTTGAAAGGCTTTCCACAAGATTTCTGTTATAGCTGATATATTGCCCTCATCAAATTGTGGATGACCAAATCTGTTCAATCAGTATTTGAACCAATAAACCACTTCTTGTATTTAAAAAGATTGCTTTCTATCATCTCCTAAAAGAATGTTTCAGCAAAAAACAAGTTAATTTAACAGTCGCAATAAATGTAGTTGATTGGCCAAGTAGTCGATCAGCCAGTCGGTTCTGTGTCAGTTATGCTTCTTCCCTGGAGCTATGAGACCAAACTTCCGAACACTAGAACTCAATGGTCACTCTAATTGTTTGCATAAAAACGCCTCCAAAATCTCACTGAACCTGCTCAAACCACACCCAGGTCTTCATTAAGGTGACAGACATGTAAATGTGGTTTAGGACAAAAGATGTTTTATTGTGAGCTATAAATGTGAACAGCACTGGTAGCCATTTCAGACCACCCCAGAGATGGTGTTCACAAAGAGTTGTGAGTAGGGACTGATCTTGGATCAGATTCCGCTTTATATTTGATGGGCGTCATTGCAAAGTGCTCGAATACTTTTTTTTTTTTTTTTTAATAGATCACAGTAAATCATAGTGTCCTAAATCACATGGAACGCCTGCACGCGTTTCAAAGGAGCTGCATGGGACCTATTTACAGAAAAGATTTGGGTGGCTATTGACTTGGTTCCAGTTCTAAACTGAATAAAAGGAATTGAGACGCAAACCATGTCTAAGTCAAATGTGTGGGGTAACTAAATTAGATTTTTGGCCTAACTGCTCTTTTAAAGGGGCAGTCTGCAAACCCTAAACCTAAACTATCTTTCCGTCCTGGCAACCCCACACAATGCATTTGCTAACTGCTCATGTTGCTAACAAGCCCGTTGTTGGCTGGGACAGGTGTGTAGAGAACCGAAAACATAATGTGCGGTGCATGGCATCACCAGGACATATAATATAGCATTGATGAGACCACCTAAGTAAACATGGTTCTTTTCATATAAAACTGGGTTACAGCTGCCTTTTCAATCTACATCTTTGAGGGGGAAAACTGTGCAAGTCTGAAATTCTCCACTCGGATGACGTGAACCTCTCCTCACATAAAATGGAGGGATAGAAGGGGGAAAGATGGATTGGGTAGTAGCCTAGTGCTGGCTCTTATGTCAAGAATGCAGGATGTGGCCAGTGTGCAGCTGCACAGGAACCACACACACACACATTGTGATGGCTATTAAAGTGTAGCAGTTATAGAAGACCCAAAACAGGAATGAGCCGTTTTCTGAGTAATTGCATAACTCTATTATACATTCCTTTCACTTCTGCTGTTAAATTTAACACTGTTTTGCTGCTTCTCCTGCTCATACTTTTATACTTCTCACACTGGGTGCTCTTGACTGTGCATTTGCCTCTGTGTGTGTATTTGTGCTCATATCTGTAAAGCACTGACGAGTTAATCTATATCATTTTTTTTTTTTGTATAGCAGATAACTGGCCTCCCCAATATATAGCTCTCATAATCCCAGACATGCCATCACACCCTATACTGCATATAATATTAATATATGCTAACACTATTGTAACACACCAACACCCCTGCCCTGTACTGCACCTACATCTGTAGTAAACCATGGAGACCCTCTGTTTGCGCCCTTTCACTCGGACGTGTTGGTTAGGAAATTTAATCACAGCCTGGAATAATATTTGTGTTGCTGCTCGTCACGATTATGAAATTTTAGCTGATTTAATCGGCATGCAAGTAATTACGATGATGTGGATTTTTTTTTCTTCATTATGTAAAGTGTCTTTGTCATACATGAACACACCTTGGTGGTGCCACTAGCTGTCCTGGGATTCAAACACACAACCTTCTGACCGCAGGGGTAACTCCCGAACCACTAGGCCACTGCAGCTATTAATTATGTTTATTAAACTTTTTACCTGTTATTCCATTGAATAAGTCAATGGAAATATATAAAAGGGAGAATAAGATGCTTCTCTTGAAATGAACAGTAGTTCCTTCCCTAAGACACGTATATTGCCTTCAATAATATTTGACAAAACTAAACCCATGTAGGATACACCAGTGTCCTCACTTTAATTTATAGTTTGGTAATGGAGTCCGACTAACTGGCTTTCTTTTGCAGTAGGTCCCAACTGAGGGAGGGAGGACAAGCATCACTCACTTGTGCCCTATTAGGGTAACCACAGTAAAAATGACCTGAACTTGATAGTGTTTTTTGTAAGCCTTCTTTACCTCACTACAGTGGAAATCTGTTGGAAAATGAGTGCAATCAGCTCAAATCACTGCGATGACCTCAAACAATTCATGAAATTATGTAATTGTTCGGTCCAGTTACTGCATATCTTGACATTACAAATGTCAAACTACAGTGCACTGTCTCCTAGAATTCATCAGTGTGTGTGTGCGTCCCAAACAGCTGCATGGCAAGCCAGTTTAATGGGCATTAAATGTGACCCACTTAGACAGAGACAGATGTTCTAATAGAGAGGAACAGGGGGAGAGAGAGAGAGATGGAAGGAAGGAAAAAGTTTAGTCAAGATGAGGGCTGTAAACTCCTTTATCCAAATGTGGTTCTACTGATGACAGTAATTAAATGATACAAGTTGATACATGATTTACTTATTTATTCTTCATACATTGGTATATTTGGTGCATTTGGTTGGATGCGAGTGGTCACCAAGTCTGAGGTGGTCTGATGCTGGCCAGTGGTGAGAGTGGAGATGTAGGACTGAATGGTCGGACTGATGAATGTAGTACAGAGTGAGGGAGAGGAATCTAAGATCTGTGCATATAGTCAGAGCTCTTTTTAGAGACTGAGCAGCTTAATGAAGCCGTCACATCTTGCAGATGTGTGTGTTGGGGAGGGAGAGAGAGAGATCCAGCTCACTGGCCAGGTGTGTGTGTGTGTGTGTGTGGGAGAGAAAGCAGTCTGTTCTGCTGTTCTCTCAGGCCAAACACAAACTGATTATAACTCTGACCTGGTTTGACTATATACAGCAGTTATAATTTTGCCTCCCTGTCTCCTCTTCCTCCTCCTCTCTGTCTGTCCCTCCTCTGGGCCTCTCGTTTAGTTCATGCCGTCATTCTCCTTCATTTTGCTGTTTACTTTATCACTGAATTCCTTAAACGAAGGTGGCCTGTGTAGTCACTTATGAACACACCACAGCACAAAGTGTGTACAGTGTCTGTCACTTTCTGCTTCTTTTGGTGAATGGGTTAATTGCACAGTGCCTGAGAGCAGTGTGTCGGGAGAGTACAGTTCAAAGGCACCACAGTGGTGCCACTGGAAGTCCTGGGATTCAAACCCATGGGCTTCTGATCACAGAGGCTAGTCCACCAGCTGTTAGTGAACCCGACCACAGTATGTTTAACTAGAATTGATAGTTGGTTTATCTCGTAGTTCCATTAATATGTATTTGCGTTCTACAAGAGGTTCTGTAAAGCTCTTGCGTTTCGCAGATTGCTGAGTAACGTAGTTCCGACTGAAGTTGTAGTTTCAGACTTTGTGGCATCATGACAAACACGCTGTTGCTGAAAAATGCTTGCGTCTGTGTGAGAAAGAAAAGTAGTGAGTGAGACCGAAGTGTGGTAATGTCACTGACCAAACCTTTGGAACCTGTTGGTCAGGATTCCCTCCCCTCTGATATCTAGTTTTTGTTGAGGCGTGGCTTCTTTGTAACGGCCTTATCTTCAATTTCACTTTCTTATCTCGAAAAGAGGCCTGCAAGCAGTTTCTGTTCATTCTGCTCACAGTAAATAGTCAAAATGGACACCCCTAGTGAATGCCTTTTTCGGTGCAAAGAAATGGTGTGTGTGTGTGTATGAGAGTGAGAGAAACTCCTTTATTGCCTTTTGCCTGTCCTACATATCACCATAGAGATGCAGCCGCATGATTTCTGTTTTTTAATCTGTGCTGTGTACAATGACCTCATCCTTTCATCCCATTCTCTTTCAAATTTCTCAATTTCCTTCATTTTCTCTCTCACACACACACACACACACACACACACACACACACACACACACTGCTGATCAGTGAGTGTGCGATTAGTGAAACTCACCCGACAGTCTCGACAGCAAAGGCCGTTGCTGCACATTGCATCGTGGGTAAGTGTGCATTTCTTACAGCAGGTCCCTCCACTGCGCGCACACTCCTGCATATCAACCAATAAGAACACAAAACACACACACACACACACACACACACACACACACACACACACACACACACATATAGTACATCTAAAATACCATTATCAGTTCCTTCTCTGACTTCAAATATGACTTCAAACAGCATCAGTTTAACACCTACCACATGATGCCTACAATACACGTTAATAATACAATTAGTTAATGTTGTCTGTAATAAATGCATATAAATAATAAACAGATTATTATTGTTCACACAAAGCGAACTCACCACCTGCGAGCCACAGTCACACTCCTCTCCAGCTTCCACAAAACCATTCCCACATTCCGGAGGGTCCAAGAGCTGCACGGAGGACAGGTTGGGAAAAAGTTAACGTTCCAGATATTTGGGAAAGATGCTGACTATATTCATCACATTCCCATTTATATCACATTTGCTTCAATCACATTCTCTTCACATCACATTCCTTTTAACATCACATTCCCTTTAAGATCACATTCCCTTTAACTTCACATTCCCTTTAACATCACATTCACTTCAACATCACATTCCCTTAAACATCACATTCCCATTTATATCACATTCGCGTCAACATCACATTCCCTTTAACATCACATTCCCATTTATGTCAAATTCTCTTTAATATCACATTACCTTAAACATCAATTCTCTTTAACATCACATTCCCTGTAACATCCCATTCCATTTAATATTACATTCCCTTCAACATCACATTTCCTTAAAAATCATATTCTTTAATATCACTTTCCCTTTGACATCACATTGCTTTTAATGTCAATTCTCTTTAACATCATATTCCCTTAAACCTCATATTCTTTAATATTGCAAACATAGCATTACATTGACTTAAAAATCACATTCCCTTTAATATTAAAGTCCCTTTATTGTCTCATTCTCTTCAACATTGCATTCCCTTTGACATCATGTTCCATTTAAAATCACATTCTTTTAATATCACATTACCTTTAACATCACTTTCCCTTAAACCTCATATGCCTTGATACCACATTCCCTTTAATATTACACTACCTTTTATGTCACATTCCCTTTATCATTACATTCCCTTTAACATCACATCCCCTTTAAAATATTTGAACCTTCTTACTTTGTTGGGTTTGTTGAACAGACAGGTTCCTCCACCCTGAAGCAGGAACTGCAGATATTCATCCAAACTACAGCGAGAGAACTTCCGAGGAAGATAATACCTTACACACAGACACATGTTAATTCAAAAGTAAATTGTGAATTCATTTGGCCACAGTGGACCTGGAACTAAAGTTTAATCGCGAACTCCAACTGTTCAGCTCTTCCAGTTATTTTGTGCACTTCCAGTTAAATCAGCAGCAGCAGCAGCGCATGCTGGACTGTGTGTCTGGAATCCACAAAATGTCTTGTCTGTTGGGAAGGAATTCCCAGAACATAAGGATGTTATTATTTTCCCTGTTTTCATTTAAAGTAAATGTTGAGTGTTGAAATGTGGATGATGTGTATTTTAACTTTTGTTAGTTTTGTCTAATCCACACACTATTCTAATGGATTACAATTCGATTGTAGACACTTTATAAATTATTAATAAGCAAAAATAAACAGGTTATAACAGTTGTCACACACTGGTGCAGGCTCACCATTTGGCAAGACCTAGTGTTTTAACCATGTTAACAAACACCTGATGATCCTTCTGCCTGAGAAAGAGACTAAATAAGCTCAGAAACTAGCAATATGTGATGTGCAGTGAGGTCAGTACTGCAACGTAGATGTGCAGTGAGGTCAGTTATACAGTGTGGGTGTGCAGTGAGGTCAGTACTCCAGTGCAGATGTGCAGTGAGGTCAGTACTGGAGTGTGGGTGTGCAGTGAGGTCAGTACTGGAGTGTGGGTGTGCAGTGAGGTCAGTACTGGAGTGTGGGTGTGCAGTGAGGTCAGTACTCCAGTGTGGGTGTGCAGTGAGGACAGCACTGCAGTGTGGATGTGCAGTGAGGTCAGTACTGCAGTGTGGATGTGCAGTGAGGTCAGTACTGCAGTGTAAATGTGCAGTGAGGTCAATTCTACAGTGTGGATGTGCAGTGAGTTCAGTTCTACAGTGTGGATATGCAGTGATGTCAATTCTACAGTGTGTATGTGCAGTGAGGTCAGTTCTACAGTGTGGATATGCAGTGAGGTCAATTCTACAGTGTAGATGTGCAGTGAGGTCAATTCTACAGTGTGGATATGCAGTGAGGTCAAGTCTACAGTGTGGATATGCAGTGAGGTCAATTCTACAGTGTGGATATGCAGTGAGGTCAAGTCTACAGTGTGGATGTGCAGTGAGGTCAGTTCTACAGTGGGGATATGCAGTGAGGTGTTTTTTACCCTGTGTCCTCCATTATACACCCCAGCCAGGAGTCAGGACATCGGCAGTCTCCTGACAAACAGAGAAAGAAAACATATCACCTACTAATTAACTACAGAAAGTTCAGGGCTGACACACACACACACACACACACACACACACACACACAGCCAGAGGAGACAAACTTTACTTTACGGGACGGTAAACAGGACAAACACAGGCAGAAGAGTTCAGATTTGTAGAATAGCACTTAAAAAAGAAGATGAAATGCCATGCAGAATGCTATGTGAGATGTGCGGTGCATAGTGTATTAGTGCATTCTCTAAAACACCTACATACACTCGAAACACCCAAAAACATCATAACAAGACTCTAATTATAAACAGAAAGAAAACACTAAACACAGAACAGGTGAAGTGGGTGAAGACTATTTTACCTGCAGTGTTTCGAATGTTGTTCCACATCATGCCGATATTCTGTCCCAAACTCTGGCAAAGGGAAACAGCCATAGAGCCTACACTGCCATACTGTAAAACAATAAACACACAGTTCGTTCAGCTCAAATCTTTCTCATCCCAGTCTTCCCCTGTTACTTCTGGTGTGCCCCAGGGATCTGTCCTGGGGCCCGTCCTTTTCCTTATTTATCTCCTTCCTCTTGGCAATATCTTTCGTAAATTTAACATCAGTTTCCACTGTTACGCAGATGACACCCAGCTCCAACTTACCAGTAAACCCACTTCCAACCTTCCGCCATCCTCCCTTACTGAATGCCTGACTGAAATAAAAACCTGGTTTACCTCAAATTTCCTCAAATTAAACAGTGACAAAACTGAGGTTCTCCTCATTGGGGTTCTCCAATACAAAACTGACAGTTTCTCTCTACGTATTGTCAAATCAGCTGCCCAAATTATTATCAGATATCACCACGTCACTCCCACCTTACAGCAGCTCCACTGGCTCCCTTGTTAAGTTCCGCATTGAATTCAAAATCCTTCTGTTAACCTTCAAGGCCATTCACAACATCGCCCCTCCATACCTGTCCAACCTCCTTCATGTTGCCACTCCCTCTCGTACCCTCAGATCATCTTCTTCCATTCACCTGAATGTTCCCTCTGCCTGTCCTACCACTATGGGGAGCAGAGCTTTCAGACGTTCCGCTCCCTGGCTTTGGATCTCATTACCACCTGATCTCAGAAACACCAATTCCCTCTCACTTTTTAAATCCAACCTCAAAACCCATCTGTTCAAGCTCGCATATTGTCTTTAAATTTTACCATTTATTATGTGTGTTTATTTTCTGCTTTTGTTTTCTTATTGTTGTTTATTTACTTGCACTTTTTGTATGGTGTCCTTGAGTGCTAGAAAGGAGCCTATAAATAAAACGTATTATTATTAATAAACACATAATAAACACACTGCTGTTAACACGCACCTCATTGATTCCTCCTCCCCGGGTGGTGGAACACACTCCACCAGTGTAGGCAAATCCACTCCGGCTGCTCTGAAATGTACTGCCCCTAACACACAGACACACACACACACACACACACACACACAAACACACATATACACATACAGTTATACGCTTACACTATATTTTATATATGTGCACAAATAAATAAATGTGTATTAGCGTGTATGTTTATAACTGAGTGTGTGTGTGTGTGTGTGTGTGTGTGTGTGTGTGTGTGTGTGTGTGTGTGTGTGTGTGTGTGCGCGCGACAGAACCCCACGATAGGCGTTATCTTG
>JBBPDC010180715.1:0-15933 GCA_037974485.1 Hemigrammopetersius urotaenia | reverse complement strand
TGTTTGCACAGTCAGAAAGGAGCGGTTCAGGATACATTTCACTGTGTGTTGTACTTGTATGACTGCATGTGACAAATTAAGAATCTTGAATCTTGAAAGCCTATCAGCTACATAAACCCAGTAGCTCCAGCGCAGAACACAGAAGTGAACTAAACACCAGACATGCCTTAGGAAATTAACTTTGGCAAAGGGGGGAAATAAAAATCACACACCTCATTCAGCCCTGGCATCAGCGGTTTGATTCTCCTCTGCTGGTCTCTGCTGCGACTCAGAGGTTTGTCATTGTGCCCTTTGGACAGATCAGCCCTGGACGCTGCCCCTCTGCCAGAGTGGTTCTTTCGGTCATCGTAGAAGTCGTCAGGTGGGTGTCTTCCTCTCAGATTGGTCACCTTTTTCCCATTGGATCCCACAGAAGGGACTGACCTTTTAACTGGCTGCCTGGTTGAATGACCTGTAGACCTAAGCCTCTTTACATCATGGCTGTCCCCACGTTCGTTTTTTCTTTTGGACCCTTAGGGATTGAAGAGCAAAAACAATCTCACACACCAAACTACCTTAACACCACCTTTCTCCCCCTAAAACTTTACAACATACCTTTCTTGTCAGTGACATCATGCTCGCTTTCTGGGTTGTACAGCTCGTCATCTTGGTCTGGAGCATCAGTCAGTATGTCTTCAAGTACATTAAGCTCTCCATCTGAAGATAACATTTTCAGAAAGTTTAAGAACTCTTTATAAGTGTGCATCATCTATAACCAACTAGATGCAAATATGTGTAAATTAGATTTTGGCCAAACCATAAAACCTGCCTAGCTAATAAAATCAACAAAACAACATATAATAAAACCACTTAAACAAACTGAATATACACTTCTATGGACAACCATGTTTAGCTATTACAGTTTACACACTTCTTGGAAGGTTTCCACAAGGTTTTGGAGCATTTCTGTGGAAATGAATGGCCCATTAATTCTGTAGAGCATTTATGGAGCAAGCCCTGATGTTGGATGAGAAGGTCTGGCTCGCAGTCTCTATTACAGTTTATCACAAAGGTGTTGGATGGGGTTGAGGTCAGGGTTCTGTGTGGGACAGTCAAGTTCTTTCACACCCAACTCATCCAAACATGTCTTTATGAACCTTGCTTTATGCACTTGGGCACAGTATTAGTATAATAGAAAGGTTCTTCTCCAAACTGTGTCCACAAAGTTGTAAGTCTGGCGTTGTCCAAAATGCCTTGTTATGCTGAATCATTAAGACCGTCCTTCACTGGAAGGGGCCTATTAAGAGGTGTGTCCCAAAATTTTTGTCCATGTGGTGTATATGAGCATCAACATACACAAAAACCATGATAACCTGAAATCTAGAATATAAAAACGTTGTTGACGTTCTGAAAGACCATGAGGACACTCAATAATTTATAACGTACTGCAAGTTACACAACCTGATCTTCACAGCCAGGCTGGATGATCACAGAATGAGAGGCTTCCTGATTGTGTAGCGAAGACTCTGATTTAATATCTATTTTTAAACATTTAACATGTAAACTACTACCCTTAATATCAGTATCTACAATTGGTTGGACTTGGCATAGTGGTAATGCTACAGTCAGCCAGGAAACACTAAAGATATTAGCCAGACACCCAGGTCACTCACATGACTGCCCTAGTTTTTATGCTAAAGAAAACACTAGCTTTAGCTATTTAATATAAACAGATTACAAACAAGGGCTGAGCATGAAGTTCATAGCCACTACACTAGGCGTTTGTAATAAACGAGAGCAAAATATTTGACAAACTGTCAATATTGTAACTACAGTGAGTAGCTGTATTAATCAAAATATCCAACGGAAGACAAAGGTGCAGGCTAGGAGCTAACGTTAGCTTAGCCTAGTTCCTTTACCTTTGTCGTCTCGTCTGTCCAGGGCCATTTTCGGCACCTTTCTCTGCTCAACCGAGACTATGAGCTGCCTCGTTTAGTCTCCTCTTCCAATGTCTTTATTTTCTCGACGAAGAGAGACGTTTTCAAGAAAAAAACAAATAAAAACACTCCAGAGACGGAGCTCCGTGTTTTTGTCTCTGCTGCTCTAAAATGGCTCCTGCTGCAGGCTGGGGCAGGGTTGCCAGATGATCGGAAAACCAGCAAAAAAAAAAACAACAAAACTTAAAAATGTTTTTCATTTCAATTTAAATAAATGCGTTAATTTAAATGTATTTTAATTAATTATAATACGATTTATAAATGTATTTATTTGGCTATATTTTAAATAAATTAATTGTAACACGTTTTATAACTGTATTTATTTAATTATATTATGTAATAATAAATAAATTATATTATAAAATAAAAAATATATAAATGGTTTCATAATGTATTTTTTTTTTTACTTTTACTTTTGAACGATACTTTTAATTATTTGTCTTTAACATATCAGACAAGAATCTTGTATTTTATCAGTGTAAATATTTAGTTATTGGGCTCTACATCAAAACTACATCATACGAGTCAGGGACGATACGACTGAGACAAAATAAAAGTAAAAATAAATCATGAGAGCGAGAGCGAGAGCGAGAGCGAGAGCGAGAGCGAGAGCGAGAGAGAGAGAATCTTTACTAACGTTATTGTTCTAAACGTTATAATTATACTAGATAAACAAAAGTTAAAATTAATTTAATTTATAAAATTATAAAGAAAACAAATAAATAGTAATTGCCGTGTTAAACTATATTAATCTTGTCTGATGTTTTTTTTAAAAAAGATAACGTTAAAAAATCTTTACTGATATTTTGAAAGACAACTGATTCAATTTATTGTTCTATACGTAAATCGTTGCATTGACAAAATTACACTTCCAGGTGTTTTATCTGTACTTCGCGGCTCCAAAACGGCTCTTAGTTTATTATCACCCGTAGCCTCATATTTTAACCTAACTTTAATTCATTTTTTATGTATTAATTTATTAACCCTTATAGTCACGCGTGAACACACCACAGCCCAGTGTGAACAGTGAAATTCTTTCTCTGCATTTAACCCATTCACCAGGAGTAGCAGTGGGCTGCGGTCAGCGAGGGGCGTCGTGGCATTTATGAAACCCTTTTGCATTTAGTGTTTTTATGAGAAGCCTTATAATTGCCTAATTTTGTGTATTTGTTCTGTTACAAAAGCAGGCATTCTTACTCTTTTTTAAATATTGTAACCAATTCAACACTGCAAACAAATCCACAGACTAGAAACAGAACCAAACTCAGGTACTCAGGTACACAGTGGGACGGACAGTTCTGATGTCTCTGAGCAGGTTTGTGGTGGAACCTGCTCTTACTGTTATTTTACAGTGAATGCCTTCTGTGCAACACCATACTGCAGACAGATGCTGCTTCGTTTACTGGTGTTAGTGATATTTACTCCTCACCGCTGTCTACTGTCTCATTCACTGGCTGAGGGGACAGACAGACCCACCTGTCTCTGTTTTCAGATAATGGTATTGTCCTATATGTGACTGGCCGTTTCACTTCCTGTCATTGAGCATGCGCAGTCTGTATCCCCGGCATTTTCCCCTCATCAACTGCATTTTAGGTGCAGTTCAGGTAAGCTTTGTTTTAGTTTTATTATCGGAAATAACCTAAATGAAACAAACAACTATTTAACGGGACATTTTACGTTGTCTTTCGAAAAGGCAATTCTAAGGAATGTGATGATGTTTTCCAACGAGCTCAGACTATTTAAGGATTGGCGTGGCGGTGTTCCGTGCAATTCAGTTTCCTCTTAAAATGCAATTTGAAATCAATACGATAGGTGGCAGTGTTTCGTGAAGACCGTCCTCTTAAGAAAGCATCATGTCTGGCACCACATTGCCATCTTGTGGTAAAATCCATATTACCGTCCTTCAAAGAAGCCTGTTATTTTACGACAGACTTCTTTAACGTACTGTATTATAAATGTTGCCGCCAGGAGGCAATGTGGCGCCTTGCAACCAGCTGTGCCACAGTGCCCTTGTGTGTTAGTATCTATATTAGAGCCCTTTGAAGAATTTTTTTCTCTGCATGTAAGCAATTGTTCTCTGCATTTAACCCATTCACCCAACTGAAGCAGTCTGTCACGTGCGCGAACAACAGATGGATTTAGCCACAATGCCGTCTGGTCGCGTCTGACATATTAGAACACTTTAAGGAAGCCTGTCAGTTCACGAAATGACGTATTTCTTCAATGGACTGTAATATAGATACTGCCACAAGAGGGCAGTACGGCACTACTGATGGCAAGGCGCCACGTTGCCCCCTGGTGGCAACATTCATAATGCAGTTCGTTAAAGAAGTCTGCCAGGTTAAATAACAGGCTTCTTTGAACAACTGTAATTTAGATTTTGTCACAGGAGGGCAGTGTGGCGTCCTGCTTCTCTTTGCGCCACACTGCCGTCTTGTGGAACATCCATATTACTGTCCCAATAACTGGCCTGTTATTTAACATGGCAGACTTTCTTAAAACAAACTGCATTATAAATTTTGCCACCTGGGGGCAACGTGGCGCCTTGCCATCCGTAGTATCTATATTACAGTATAGATGCTGTAATATAGAGGGGCGCCAAAACAAGGGAGGGACAAAAAATATTATTGACATTTATGTTTTAAAACTGTTCTTGTGCTTTTAAATCATGACTATGTGTTTAAAATATTTAAGAAACGTAAGGCCTGGCCACTGGCACTAGATGTTCTGACCAGCGATGTTGCCGCGACGGGCGCCCCTCCTTTACTTTCCACGGGGAAGGGGGAGGGGAGTACTAGCCTGTCGCTCATTGACGTGGCGGGGCATCTATTTGTGGCAGGATGGAGAAAGTTATCAGGTGCTCAAGGCAGAAAGAGAAAAAAAGAAAAACAGAAGGCGTGTGTGGGAATGCGCCAAAAAATGTGAACTATGATGTAAATAAATGTCACTTATGTGCAAGCTTGTACTCAGCGTCAGGGATTAGGCTTCACAGAAAACTTCAGAAGAACCTGGGCTAGATAGTGCTGCTGCTGGCTAGCTTACTTGGGTTAGGCAAGCTGAAATTGCATAGCGATTTCTTAATGATGGCCACAGGCTAATGGCAAAGATTTAAATGCCGTTTGCCAAATTGAATTAAATGTTGTGCGTGCATCGTGTATTAAACGTATCGTTAACGTCGGCTGGACTAGCATTTGATCATGTAATCACCGTTCATGGATAGCTACCTAACACATGACTGACAGAGAGTCAGATGAAAATAACCCAAGTAACGACAACACCGTACACTGCAACTAGACCAGGGGTTGTGTGCCCAGTTTTGCACAAGACGCTTCCTGATGCGACGCTGATGCAGTTTTTTCGGGCGTTTAGTCCTGCAGCCTGTCGGCACACATCCACGTTGCAGCCAGCAGATACAGCAATTGTCCAGTGGACTTTGGACCCAGGGCCTGTTGTAGTTCGAAATGTGAAGATTATTGTGATCTTGTAACATTAAAATACAATGTTTATTTTATTTTTACAGTTCTAAAATTTCACAAGAAACACACTAGCCTACCTCTGGCCAATTCTATATTTGACGAATGGGCAAGTGCTTAGGCACGGCATGTTACAGTTCAGTTCCTTCCCACCGTATCCCTCGGCCAGTGATGGACTGGATAGTAACAAATTACTTGTAATAGTTGCTGTACTGCAGTACATTTTTGAAGCATTTGAAATATTTTGGTAAACTTTTTATTTGCACTTGGTCAAAAGTAAAATAACTTACTTTTTACTCCACTTTCTTACTTTTTTCTATGGTGAAAAAAATGAACAGTAAAACAGACATGTTTTTTATACCTTTATTTTGGTTGGGTGGGGGGGTGCCAAAATATGGGGGACGCCAAAATTAGTGAGTAGTTGTGCCCCTGCCCTATACTGTCACCCCATTACAGATGTTTTGTCTATTACAATTGTTTTGTCTCTTTATACTGTCTCTGTTGCAACTTGCACTCTGTTGAATGTTGTTATATGTTGCACCGTGGTCCATGGAGAAACGACTCCATGTACGTGTTCACCACCACCAATGACAATAAAGTAACCTCGAACCTTAAAGTTGAGCACACAGCATCAGGGAGGGTCTGTGAGTTTGCAGAGTGACTTCTCTCAATGATAGGTGGGGGTGATGGGAGGGAAAGAGTGAGTTTATCCCACCCACTGGTGAATGATGACATCCTAAAAAAAATCAGAAACTATGGTCTCATTTTAAAAGAAAACCATAGTAAGACAAAGATTTTGTTTTTAACTTTAAATGACACAGTCTAATCCATCGAAGTGTGATTAATCTTATCAGGGACATCAAATAACAAGGCTGTTTGAGGGCAACAGTGAGCCGTAGAGTCATCAGGGCATCACAGATTTACACTGGATATCAGATTACCTGATTTGATTTAGGCTGTCTGTATGTTTTAATACCACCAGATTAACATTTCATCGACCAAACATTGTGTTTAAAAAATCTGTTCTATTATAAAAGTTTGTTCTTTGTATTTAAAAACCAATTTGTGGTCATTTTTAATGTTCTGTTTTGTCTATTTTTTTCAGCATCATTCAAGTTGTATCCATGGAACAACCGGCAAAGTCAGCATAGTTATACTGCAGAATCAGTTCTAAATTAATTCAAACTTTTATTAACAATTTATTCAAATTAAAACCTATAACTGCTACTGAAAATACTTCTCATAAAGCTAAACATTTTTAACTGATTCATACAGTGCTGGAAGCACTTACAATCACTGGACCATATTATGACAAAGGCAAAAAAAATGTGCAGAGATGGATCATTTGGGTCCAGAGAGTAAAAATCATCCTCAGAATTTTGATCCAATGGTTTCTGGCTTTCACTCAGATCAACAGAATCCCAGCAGCTGGAATGAAATCAAGGACTTGGACTGGACCTGAACTGCCCACTGGAAATGTGGAATGTGAAATGTACAATTACAGTGCAGCTTTTTAGTCCTTAAACCCACGTTAAACAGTAATTATTAACACAGTTATCTGCATTAATTACTTCACTCTTTTTTGCTCTTTGCTGAGCTCCTCCTGCAACATTTACGGAAGAGCCAAGTGCACGTTTTCACAAAGATGAACGTGACTAGAGCTACTATGGAGAGCAAAAAGGCAGCGACGTCCAGGCAGTGGTACTGGTACCAGGTGAGGTTATGGGATTCCACTCTCAGATGCTTGGCCCCCTTGTTGCGCATCACAAACTCGATCCAGAAGACAGCCTGGTCCAGTGGCTTCATCGGCTGATCGTGGTGGATTCGGGACAACCTCATGATGCTCTCTTTGTACCTGGCGGAAAAAATACAAATGACACGGTCTAGGTTAAATCTCAATAAATCTCAATACATCTCAATAAAGCTCAATATAAGTTTAATCATCTAATAGAAAACATATCAACTCACGATGGATTGTTGACAACATCAGTCAGAGCTTCCTTTAGGTCTTTGGTTTCCATTTGGTTGAAGTCAAGAATAATAGCTGCTCCTTTGGTTTTCATGTGCATCAGATTATCTGGCTGGTCAGCAAACAGTGGAAGGCCCACCATTGGGACTCCATGGTAAATAGCTTCATAAAGTCCATTAGTTCCACCATGGGTGATGAAGGCTTTGGTTTTAGGATGTCCTATCAATCACAAAACATGAAAGCATATTGGAGAACGTTCTCTACAACAAAGTGGCACGGCATACACTAGGGCCTAGGCCAGGGGTGGGCAAACTTTTTGAATCGCGGGCCACAATGGTTTCTAAAATTTGACAGAGGGGCCGGACCAGAATAGGAGAATAGGAGGATTAAAAAGACCATTTTTTAGTTTGCCCATGTCTGGCCTAGGCACTATATACCCTGGGGCTGATATTAAGGTTTCACTGATTGATAAAAATGTGCAATCAAATTTCTTATAAGTAACTATAAGTAAATAATATTCAGGACTATAATGTTGTTTGAACTACCAACAATATTGCCAAATGCTAAAGGAACGTGTTTGAGAACTCAACATTGAGAGCTGATGTTATTTACTTGTTAAGATAGTTGTTTCTCTTTTCATATTTTTTATTATTTTATTTCTGCTTTGCTTTTGCTCATGTTTTGAGATACTGAGTAAAAATCTGACTGCTGGAAACCTACAACGCTACATGACAAGAGACAACTAGCAAAACATTGTACTCAGTGTGCTTTACAGCACTAATGGCAATTTATTCTGCCAAAAAAGATATAGCCATGAAATGTTTGCCAGATTGAGCTGAAGTTGATTCTAGCCAGTGTGTAAATCATATTGTTTTCGTCCAACTGTTTTCTGTTGATTTCTGTCCAGATGGCTTAAATGTAGCGGCAGATCATGCAAGCCTGGCGTCACACACTATCTGACCAAGCAGGTGAACTAGCATAACAAACTCTAAAGAAGTCTTAAAGAAGTCTAATGTATAATTTTTGTGAAAATGAACTGCAATACAGTGTAGTGATAAAGTTACTGTGAAAAAAATATCATGGCTAAAATGCTTTTTAGAAAACGTGATTAATCAAACCTTCAAGCTGATGCTCTGACACTCACAGGCCTATTATAGGGGCTTTGACAGATAGACATGAGTCAGCATGGGCAATCTGTCCAGTCTGCACAGCCCCATAAGCAGCAAACTCTTGACCTTACTATTCTAGCCAGCACTGACATTTTTAGTAGTCGATGCTACAGTAGCTCTTTTGTGGGATTAGAGCCTTGGGTGCCGCCGACCCTGCTGCTGGTTCACCAATTGTTCCTCCTTGGGCCACTTCTGGTAGGTATGAACCACTGTCTAATGGAAATCAAAATTTTGCCCAGATCCTTACACTTCAACAGTTTACCTAATGAAAACACATCCATTTAAAACTAACTTTTGATTATCATTATCTATTACACTGAATATGTACCAGCCATGTATAATCAAGTAGTGTTTAATGATAAAAACTCCACTTTGGTCTTCATTTATTAATTTAACACATTAAATATAATGCTAATTTCTCTAGATGTGTCATGTAGGCGGCAAGCTTTCTCCTCACTATTTACTTAAAATGAGTTGCTGCCTTTTCTGTCCGACTGGAAGGTTCTTGGATTGATGAGTTCTTCACCCTGAAGTACCATCAACCTGCACACTTTACACACATTCCTATTTGGTTTATTATAAGTTATCAGAATTTTTATCACCATAAAGTGGTCTCAGGGTCTGAGAGAAGTGTTTCTAAAAACTTGACATTACTGACAACATGCAAAAAATTTTTTAAAGTATGTTAAAAAAAAAAGTATTAGTTTTGAGATAAATTATGGTCGCACCACATGACATTTTTTAAGGCCTCGGGCAATTTATCTTTATGAAAAAACACTAGAATTACTTAATTAAATAAATTAATATTAATTTATGTATACACAACACTCTGTTTCAACAGTTGCAAAAGATTTTCTTATTTTTAGTATTTTAAAATTGGCATGTTGAAAAACCTTATGTCATTGACCCTTATATTGGTGTACATTTACATTTCAAAGCTGATCCTTACCAAGTAAGTCATTTTGGGGAATCCAGTCGTAGAGTCTTGTGTTAGGAGCAAGAGTATCTGGTTTCGCTCCTTTGTACCGCCACAAGACCTGCAATAAACACAGAATTTGAAGGAGTCCAGAATCATATTGAATTTTAAGTTGTAATAAAGCAGTGGCAAAACTATTTTTTACTTTTATTCTTTTTTCTGCACAAAGAATATTAGATTAAATTATCAACTTTGCTGCACTTAAGTGCTGTACGGGTTCATGACAGCTTCTGAAATCAGATGGAAGAGGGAATTGGTAAACCATTGATGCATTAAGAAGCATAACACAGGTCAACAGGTCAGAGATAAGTTTATGTGGGTTTTCTGTGTTTTGTTTTTCCTGCACGTACAGTTTTTGTGATGAAGCTAGTTCTATATTGCATGATAGTTGGTATAATGATGATATAATAATCATAAGCTGAGAGTTTTTGAAGAAACAGTGGTAGCTGACTGACACTGATCATTGATCATATCTATGCCACAGTGTGGCCTGTCTGACTTCACACTGAAAATATTGAAGCAGTTACTTGATTGGTACCTGCGGTTGAATAAAAACCGCATGCAAGTCTACTGCAAATCTAATATTAGTCATAATTCAAAAGCAGGTCTGAAATCAGCATGAAAAACTGGTTTAGAAAAGTGTCTTGTGGTTTCTGATGATTACCTGTGTTATTCAAGCAGTTTGGTGAACAAATCAGCATCAGTCAGACTCAATGTCAATGAACAACAAATATATTTAGTCTCAAACCTTTTGTGGGACCTGACCGAGTGCAGAAGCGATGGTGTTAGCTCTCTCTGTGGTGAGGTTCTTCACCATGGACCCCAGTGAAAAGACCACAATGCCATGGTTCCCTGAGCTCTGCACAAACTCCTCCATTTCCTACAAAACCCAGAGAACAGTTGTCAGTGAGACACTATTCTGAATGAGAAGGCACTGGTTTATTATAAACATCTATCGTGTGTCTATCGTTTCATTTGGTACACCTGATAGTTACTGACTAAAAACAGTAGGCTGTGTATCTATAGGCGTTGACTAAACTATACGAGGGGTCATTTTAGTAGCCTGCAATATACTTTTCTCCTACATGTGCGAAGCTAACCTTGCGAAAACTACACTGACCACAAACAGTCTCAGCGTGCTTGCTCTCTGTAGATACAGTAGACTATTTGTCTGGTTGATAAAACAGACCTACGGTAAAGGTCACTAAAATTTTGCACTATTTGTATATATAATCAAGTTAATTGTGTGTTAACTCAATGTGGAACTACAAAAACATTTAAAAACATAGTGATGGCCTTACTTTTGGAAGAGGCTTCGCAGGCTTGCAGTGCAGTCCCCCCACAAATTTGAAGTTTGGCAGGAATGGCCGTGGATACTCAAAGTCCCAATATGTTCTTATTAACCAGATGTCAGCTTTTCCCATAGTGTCACATAGTGTCGTGGGTTTACCTATGCGGTACAGGAGAAAGATGGTGTGATTTTGGAACATTTTCCTCTAAAAGCTTCACATAAAACATTTGGGAAAAGGCAGTGACTGATACTGAAGCTTTAAAAATAAATCCAAAAGATTTTAAGCACTGGCAAAAGTTTTTTGCACATTTCTTTATATTTTGCTTTGAATCACCTGCTGCAAAAATACTGTTTTATACTAGTCAGATTGGCATATTAAAAACGCACCACCGCTATACCAAACACTGCCTGATCATCTGGAATCATCTGCATCTGTTTCATCACTGTTTTTGTGATAAGTTATGCTTGAATGACTCATATGTAAGAAACAAAAAACAGGTAACTGGTAAAGTTCAGTCATTGGTCTGAAAATGAGAGCCGAAAACATTGAAAGTCCTCAAGACTACATTAAAAATATAAGAAATTGGCTCTTTTAATGCAAAATGTGAATAATAACTTTCGCACACTACTGCAGGCAATATGCAAACAGGCACAGACAAGGAAAAAATGTTGCAAAACCATGGTGTTTCCTTACCCATTATTTTGGTGTAACAGCTATCAAACATGAATATCATATTAAGTTTGTGTAATGCTGTGTGAGCAGCATATAACAGCATGTTCTGTAACCGCTCTATGAAGTTCATGTTATCAGTCAGATGCCCCTGGGCACCAACAGCGGGCACATACGACGGTGGTGTTGGCAACTGGCCACACGCTCTCTCCACACTGTATGCAAAACTGAGTCGAAAAGACACCACATGAGGCAAGCCGAGGGTCTCTGCCAGCAGATCACCACACATTGACACAGGATCGTGCAGAATCAAGTCAAAGTGCGATTCCCTAAGTGTAGCTAAGAGCTGTTCATTAAGAAGCATTCCCTCACATACGGCCTCAAAATAATTCTTGTATTCCAACATCATGTTCCAAAACAAGGACAAAGCCCGTGTCCCGGTGAAGGTCTGGTTCATCCAAGAATCGAGGGTGTTCTGCCACAGGGCCTGCACAGCTTCTCGTTCCATACTGATCTTAAAAACAAGGAATTTGAAGTTCTCCTTTTGAAAGTTCTCAAACGAAGGTGAAGCACTGTGCACGAGAACAGTCACACTGTGATTCCGAGCGACCAACTCCTCCACGATTACACGCATGTTGTGCCAATGGCTAAAATCCCCAGGAAGCACCAGTATATTTCCACTGAGGGCTTCCTCAGACCCACTTAGCAGCAAAGCCACCAGGGGGAGGAAACATTTGTATATCATCGTATCAAGCTAACTGACAGCTGGCTGGGCTACTTGTGATCTGAATGGTCTGCCTCTCACAACCCTGCAAGCTTCCTGGACTTTGATTTAAGTTACATAGAACTGGGACATAGGAGACTGGGTGTGTTCAGTATGTTGTGTTTACTCTACACTCAGCCTCTAATCTCTCAACGAAAAGGCACAACCACTAGGTTTTATGACTATGGACTAATGGTGTAATTTTTTCCAAGCACTGTTCTTTCCTAGGAATCGAGGCTATGTAAAAATGTGGCAGATAAACACTTTAAAGACTCTGCAGCCATGAAGATAGCAAATAAATAAGTAAATAAACAAACAAAGCAGTAAAAAAGCAAGTATGGCTGAACAAAAGACACTGTGGGACCAGTCTAGGAAGAAAATGTGACTGCAATCTTTCACATCTTTGAAACTAGGCCTCATTAATACAGGATGTTCAGAATGACTGGGGGAAAGGTTTCACCTTTGATACAGATGTAAATATGTTACATAGCCAAGCACTTGAATTACACCAAGGTTACTGACTATATAAGGCTGGGTTTCCTCGCCTGTTATTAAGTTAAGTCCATGACACACTGCAGTGTAATTCCAGGTGAGGTTTAATCCCTGTCCAGGAAACAGATGCTACAAAGGGATTCTGCTTTAAGGGTTCAACCATTGCCCTCGGTGTCTCAGGCCTTTTAACAGTATGTGACATTAATCTGGTCCTGCCCTAGTTTGGCAAAATGTGAAAAAATACAAAAGAGACAAAATCATTGCTGTAATAATGATTGATTATTAGTAATCTTAGCAAAAGGATACTTGCTGTGTAACCAACGTACAACAGCATGTTCTCTAACTGCTCTATGAAAGTCATCGGTGAAATGTCCCTGGGTGGCAACAGTGTATGACGGTGGAGTTTGCAACGGGCCACACAATCTCAACATATTGTTCAGTATGACTGGGGGGAAGGTGCCTTGGAACTGAGTAAAGGAAGTACCTGACAAGTTGACCACATTTTCATTACACTGTGATGGTTTACTGTGATTAGACATAAATTGTTTCACCTTTGATACAGACATAAATGTTTTATATAGCCATGAACTGGAATTACACCAAGGTTACTGACTGGTATATAAGGGTGGGTTTCCTGGATAGTTATTAAGACTAGTCCTGGATTATATTTTTCAGTGAACCTCCACCCCACTGCAGTGTAGTCCAGAACTAGGCTTAATCCCTGTGCAGGAAACAGATGCTACAAAAACACCATTTTTCTTTCAGTTGTTGAAAAGGTCATTCATACAGGACACTTTAATGCAAGGACACTTTAAGGGTAATGTGGAAATAACAAGAGGCCTTGGCTCTATCTTACCTATAATTTTGGTGTAATACTTATCCATCATTAGTACTCTTAGCAGAAGGATAGCTGGGGTGTGACCAACATACAGCAGCATGTTCTCTAACCGCTCAATAAAGTTCATGTTATCGGTGAGATGCCCCTGGGTGGCAGCAGCGGGGACGTATGACGGTGGAGTTGGCAGCTGGCCACACAGTCTCTCCATAGTGTATGCAAAACTGGTTCGAATTGACACCACATGGGGTAGGTTGAGGGTCTCTGCCAGCAGATCACTGCACGGCATCATGGGATCGTGCAAAAGCACATCAAAGTGCGATTCCCTAAGTGTAGTTATGAGCTCTTCATTTAGGTGCATTCCATCACATACTTCCAAACAATAATTCATATATTCTGACATCATGTTCCAAATCAAGGACAAAGCCCGGATCCCGGTGACAGTCTGATTCATCCAAACATTGATGAAGTTCTTCCACACATTCAGTGCATATTCTTGCTCCATGTTGACTTTAAAAACAATGTATCTGAAATTCTCCCTTTGCGAGTGCTTGACTGTTGGTGAAGCACTGTGCACGAGAACAGTCACACTGTGGTTCCGAGCGACCAACTCGTCCAAGATTGCACGCATGTTGAGCCAATGGCTGAATTCTCCAGGAAGCACCAAAATGTTTCCACCGAGAGCTTCTTCAGATCCACTTAGCAGCAGAGCCACCAAGGGGAGGAAACATCTGTACATCATCGTATCAAGCAAACAGACAGTTAGGCTACTTGTGGCCTCTGTAGTCAGTCTCTCACAAGCATGTGAGCTTCATTCCTGGACTTTGACACACAGAACTGGGACAACGGAGGTTCAGCAGGTCGTGTTTGCTCTACACCAAGCCTCTAATCAGTCAGTGAAACTGAATAACCCTTGGGGTTTTTGACTGTGGGCAGATGGTATAAATTTTTTTTCAAGCCTGGAAATTAAGTCTAAAACAAAACTTGCCATGTAACACTCTCAATAAATTAGGCAGTAAAGTGAAGCTAATTACACAAGGTAACAATTTTGTTATGAAATGTCTGTTTCATTACAATTTTTGATGTTTCTTAGTCAAGTTTTGCTGATTCAGAAAATCACGTCTATTTTTTCCTACCTTCAGTGGTTCTACAGATAAACTAAATTAGATGTATATTTTTCATTATAAGGTTGTTGTAATACTACTATTATTTTAATATTTGTCTCACTGATGCATGTGTCTCATGTTCAATGCGTGAGAGTTGGCAACCCTGGCAACCCTGTTATCTACATGTACAACAAACAAAGAACATACTAATATGCAAAAGTTATATGTATAACAAGTTTTAGTTTTTTCTAAAAATGATGTTTCTAACTAAACCCTTGAAGCTACATGAAAATAAATGCTACCACCGAAATCAGCGTGCCGAGACTGTATAAGAAGCACTACAGAATGAAATGAATCAAATTTTTGTTGCCTGGTGTTATTACAGCATGTCCAGAATGACTGGGGGAAAGGTGCTTCGGGACTGAGTAAAGGAAGAACCTGACAAGTCGAACACATTTTCATTACACTGTGTCAGATTACTGTGATTAGATGTAAACCGTTTCACCTTTGACATGGACATAAACATGTTACACAGGTTATAAAAGGCTGAATCAGACATGGACTCTTTAAGGGTTCAGCCATTGCCCTCGGTTTCTCAGGCCTTTTAACAGTATTTGTCATAAATCTGGCCCTGCTCAAGTTGGGAAAAAAGTGATAAAACAAAAGGCCTTGGCTCTACCTTACCTGCAATTTTGGTGTAATGCTTATCAATTATTAGTACTCTAAACAGAAGGATAGCTGTTGTGTGACCAATATACAGCAGCATGTTCTCTAACCGCTCAATAAAGTTCATGTTATCGGTGAGATGCCCCTGGGTGGCAACAGCGGGGACGTATGACGGTGGAGTTGGCAGCTGGCCACACAGTCTCTCCATAGTGTATGCAAAACTGGCTCGAATTGACACCACATGGGGTAGGTTGAGGGTCTCTGCCAGCAGATCACTGCAGAACGTCATGGGATCATACAGAAGCATGTCAAAGTGCGATTCCTTAAGTGTAGTTATGAGCTGTTCATTAAGGAGCATTCCGTCACATACTTCCAAACAATAATTCTTATGTTCCAACATCATGTTCCAAATCAAGGACAAAGCCCGGATCCCAGTCACAGTCTGATTCATCCAAACACTGACGAAGTTGTTCCACACATTCAGTGCATATTCTTGCTCCATGTTGACTTTAAAAACAATGTATCTGAAATTCTCCCTTTGCGAGTG